>JAOXJP010015261.1:0-17587 GCA_025762735.1 Platanus orientalis | reverse complement strand
CTCATTTTTCGATTTATCTATAAGTTTAACCTATTTTTCATTTTGTAGATTCCACCATCTAATTCTTGTGTAGTTAATTTCTCATTTCTTTCTTTTTCATCTTTTAATACGAACATCTAACACCATTAACCATTGTCCATTGTTGTAAGGTTAAACTCTCCCCTAGAATAACCTTACAATCTTTACATATTAACGTTTCTATCCTCCTAATAATAAAAAAGTGTACCTAACTTAAATTTGGCTCACTTTTGGAAGTAACCAAATGTTCTCTCTTTATGAAGTATGTGTTTACTATTGCAACATCATATACCATTGCAAATTCTAGGATTACTTTTCCAACCACATTCTTTTTTTTTTTTTTAAATCTGTATCCTCTATGGACTCTCTCATATCCACTACTAGTTTTTCCCACATGTAGGATAAGTCACTTCCTATAAAAATTCTCTCCGACTCGAGAATTCCCTAAACTAATCAATCCATGTTTTTCGAAAATTGCTTTTTAGTAGTTTCATCTAGTCCTACTTGAGGTGTATAAGCACTAATTATGTTAATTATCTCTTTTTCTAAGATAAATTTAATTGATATAATCCTATCACCTAGTCTCTTAACATCTACATATTTCTCCTTTAGATCTTTTTCTACTTTATTCCTACCCCATTTCTGTTATTGGCTAATCCTATGTACCAAAGTTTAAAGCAATCAATCTCCTTAGCCCTTTTCCCTTTCCACTTAGTTTCTTGTAGACAAACAATATTAACTCTCATTCTTTTCATAGTATCTACTAACTCTATACTCTTATCAGTTTAGGTTCCTATGTTCCAAGTTGCTAGGCGAATCCTATTCTCTTTGACTAACTTCTTTATCCATACTCTGCCCATGGTGTGGGAACCCTTGTATACTTATCATTGCATTTAGGCACTGATGCAATGTGTCTCGCTAATTTTTTGCTACATCCGGGGAATGAAGCGTGTCGCTTAAAGGGAACGTCCTAGTATTAGATCAAAATAACGTATTTTCAAGATTCATGTTTAAATGGTTTGAGTGAGTTTTTATAGCCAGTTCTTAGCCTGACACAACCCTCCTTTATCCTGGCTTGGGACAAGCAATGTGTGAAGATACAAACATTGGCGGAGTTGTGCAATCTAATACGTTATGTCTAAAAAATAAATTTTCTTTTTAAAATCGTTAGTTTATATTATGTTAACTTGGTTCAACATTATTTTTACCCCTATTTTCAGTTACAACTTGTAGCTGCATGAAAAAAAAAAAGAAAGCTCTTTTAATTGACCAAGAGAGATCAAGGGAACTTGAGCAAGAAGAGTAGGTGTTTCTTTGCCAACAGTGAATAGATTCTCACTTTTTTTTTTTTGAATCCTTAGGCCAAAATGACCTATTCGTTTTGGGGCTCTTGGCTTATCTTATTATCTGCCTATATTTTTCTATTTTCTTTCCCTAAGCCGAAACACACACTTAAGCATTCTAACATTCGCTGATAGTCAACTGATGTTTAATCTATTTTGGTTGTTTGGTAGGACCAAAAAGACCAATCCATTTAAGGGCTTTGTCTTATCCTTGTATCTATTTATTTTTTATTCATTTTCTTATCCTAAACCAAAAAACGCATATTTTTATATTAATTATCCATTGTTCAGTTTGTCTGTTGTTAATTTTTTATTCTCTTCATTCTCTATTTATTATCTTTTATGTGATGGTTACATAAAAATCAATAACAACACATATAATACAATAACAATGCATAGGCCTTGTCTCTAGCTGCGAGCTGCCAGTAATGATCTGGCACTGTAGTCTTCATCACTTTCCACTGCAAATGGATCTTGATGCAGTGCGTTGCTTCTAGGGATTGCCCTAGCATGGACTAGATACGATGTATCAGGATTTTTGTGAGGATTTGTGAATAGTTTTGCACAGCTTACCAACCTTTTAGTACTCCTGTGGTTTAGACCCTGCAATCCAATGCTAGAAAAGTTGAACGAACAAGTGCTTCTATTTGAGTATGTTATAATTTTTTTATGGGGGTTAAAGATCAGAATGGCAGTGCTTTCAATTCTTATTGCCCTCATTGGTCATGTATTACAATCTTGATCTAGATTGACATATGTGGTATTATAGTGACATGCATTTTAAATTGTATGTCGCATTCTATGTTTCTAGTAGTGTCTACTAAAAATATGCTGTTTATGGTTCAAATTTTCCAGGTATTTTGGGATTATAACACGGTTTGATAACAATTCCAAAAAACACACAGTAAGAGACAATTTCCTGATTTCTATTGATATGAGATAGTTTTCTGTTTGGTCATTGTAAGATTAATTGGTGATTACAAGCATTAATTGTCTACTTTTTACTTTGCGATAGATTATGTATGAGGATGGCAGTGTTGAAATTCTTGACATGTCAAAAGAAGATTGGGAGTTTTGCAACCTTGCGGTGTAGTCACGGTAAATTTTTCAATGACTTCTGCTTATCTTTTCTTGCTTAATTAATAAATCTAATCTTTATTGTTTCGTGTGATGTCTTTTTGTTAACATTGTACAAATGAAGCTAAAATGATGATCATGGAAACACCCAACTTAGAGTTTCTTTTGATTTATAATAGGTTTTCATGGATTTGAATTACTACAAGACTGTCATTTATATCGCTGTGCTTTTAATGTCAAAGTTATTTTATGTTACTATGTGATAATCTCATAATACTTGGCTTTCCCAATAACTTGAGTAAAAGCAGTTTATTCTCCGATGATTCATTCAAAAGAAAATGTGGGTGTAAATTAAACTATTAAGAACATGCTTGTGGTTTCTCATAGTCCTTTTTTTCAAAATCTGAGTATGTTTTCTAGGTGTCAGGTTGGGTGTTTTTGTGGGTGAGGTGTTTTATGGTATCTCCGTGGATTTGATTTTGAGGGATTAGTCATTGATGGTGGGCTCTTGTTCCTTGAGCCCAGTGGTTGTGACTTGTGAGACTATGGGAAGCCCTTATTGGGAACCTTCTTTTCAAGCTGAACTTCGATGGTTGCTCTTTGAGAAACCTGAGTCCATCGGGTATTGGTTGAACTTGAGAGACAGTGAGGGTTTCATTTTGTGTATGTTCTCTTGGACCCGGTTGAAGAGAATAATTTGAATCATGCCATGGAACTTGCCCATCCTGTTTTGCCTCACATTATTCAACTATCCTGGTCTTGATAGTCTGGTGGAGGACTCTGGCAATGCCATTGTTTGGATGGCTTCATCCTTAAGGGAACACTGGGAATTTTCACATTTGATCGGAAAGACTTATTATCCTGGCTTCAAGGTTGAACATCTAATTCTCTTGGATGCCAAGACCAACCAACAATCTGGTGAATTCTTTAGCTAGATGTGGTGTCTCCATTCTCTAAGTATATGATGTATTGTGTATGGTGGCGCTGTTGAAGTAGTGGGGTAACATGTGTAAGGGTAAAAGTTTCAGGGGGTGTACATATGTTTTCTTTGGTATTACTTGTATACTCTCAGGGTTTTACTAGTATTTAGCTAGTATACACCATTCAAATAAAAAACTCTTACGTATGGGTAGTGATACTTATACGATTCTGCCCTACTACATCTTTATTCTTTTCTTCTTTTCTCTCTTCTCTAGTCAGATTATAATCAGATTGTGTCTTATTTCATCTTGATATCAGAACCAAGGAAGAACTCTGCTCAGGAGGAATCACAGACGTCAACACCCGTACAGTCGACTAGCAAGGGTGGATCGATTGAATATAGATTTTGGTGTAGCATGATATATCTAGAATTTTCATACTATTGGTTGGAGTAATTAATGACCTGAGACATTTTTTAGAGGATGTTCTTTCTAGAATTGCAAAAAATCCAGTTTCGAGTATTTCTAATGTTTCTCTTGAAACAGAGATTTTTGTTGAAGTTGGCCACTAAGGAATTGGTCACCCCAATCATATGAACCAGTGGCCACTGGTTTTGCACTGTTTGGTGAATAATTGAAGAGTTGATAACAACAAACGTAAGGCATATTTGGTGCTTAGGAGTGTGGGTCATGCTCCTGCCTTGGTTTGCTTCAAATTGTCATCTGCAGCATTGGAAAATGGCTACAGTTTCATCTTGTCGCTTTTGAAATTGAGAAAAGTCAAAGGTCCTTCCTTTGGGATAGAGGGAAAGATCACAAGGTGTTGCATTGTGTTAATTGGCAAGAGGTTTCCGCCACGAAGGAGGCAGGGGGTCTTGGGGTGAGGAAACTTAGGGAGACAAACAAAGCACTTCTTTCAAAATGGCTTTGGAGATTTGGGAATGAAGAGAATCATTTATGGTGTAAAGTAATTGTAGAAAAGTATAGCCTCTCCTCAAAGTGGGAAACTAAAACCACAAGAAATCCCTATGGAGTCGGATGTTGGAAAGCTATCATGGACCAATGGGCTCATTTTAAACAAGGAACATCCATTGAATTGGGTTCTGGTACCAATACCCATTTTTGGAAGGACAAGTGGTGTACCCCAAGACCATTAATGATAGAAGTCCCGAATATCTACCATTGCTACCAATAAAAATGCTAAGGCTGCGGAATATTGGAGGACACAGGGGATCGTATCCGGGTGGAATGTTATTTTGAGAAGGTATCTAAACGATTGGGAGATTGAGGAAATGGAGAGACTTCTTGGATACATTCATCCGTTTTCTATTCATCTAGACAGGGAAGATCGATGTAAATGGAATGCTGCAGGCAATGGTCTTTTCTCGGTCCGGTCTTGTTATGGAACATTGATGGAGGTGGAGAACTCCCAATATCCCTATCATGTCATATGGGGGTTGAAAATTCCATCGAAGATAGTTTTCTTTTTGTGGGCTGTGTGCAAAGGGAAAATTCCTACAATGGATGTCCTTTAAAGGCGGGGGATGGTTATCCCAAATATTTTCTCCTTATGCTATCTTGATGGGGAGTCTAATGATCATTTATTCATTCATTGTTTTTTTACCAAGGAAATATGGGACAAGGTTTTGGCTGAAGCGGGTCATGGGTTTTCCCGACGAATTTTAATCAGTTGATGACATCATGGAAGTTGTTGAATTCATCTCTAGGGGGAAATAAGTTGTGGTAGCTGATCCTTCCTTCAATTTGTTGGACTTTATGGTTGGAAAGAAATCAAAGATGTTTTGAAAACTATGCTGAACCATCTTACAGGGTTTTCAACTAGGCTAGAGATAGGTGGTGTTTTTGGGCCGTTAATAGTATGGATATAGGGGGAATGACAATTGTGGACTTGAAAAAAGGGAGAGGAAGTTTGATTAAGGATTATTGTAATTAAATTCTTTTTTTGGGTTGTTTTTTTTTGTGGGGATTCCTTATCCCTCTTAGCTATATATATATATCCAGATCTTAGTTTCCTCACGGCTTAGTTAATTGAAGGCGTCTGTAGCACTCTATAAGGAGTTTATTTTTTTGTGTCATGATCTAAGTTTGACCCCTCTGATTACATACAACAACAATACTCTAAGATGACTAATGTCTTATTCGTTACCACCATATTTTCTAGGGTTGTTTCTGAATCCGGTTGTAGATTTTTTTTGTGCTTGACCTTGTGGGTTACAGGGGTTTGATTGTTTGCCTCAGTGGAAAGTTTGTGAAGCTGTTTGGTGTGAAAACAAATTGGCGATTTTTTTTTTAGACTTGATAAATATGTCTAACGGGAAATCTGAGAAGACTGGGGAGTCTAGTAGTGGGCCTGAGGCTTCTAATATTATGTTACCATTGGGTATCCAAGGTGAAAAACCTAGTGCACAGATCACCATTGTTAAACTTGATGGGACAAACTATTTGGAGTGGTCCCAGTTCGCCAAAATGTATATCGGTATGAGATGAAAACTTGGGTATATCAATGGGCCCATGGTAGAGCTATCTGAATCAAATACTCAAGCTTATGAGAAGTGGGGAGTTTGAAAACTGGACAATCATGTCCTTGGTTCTCCATTCAATGCAACCCCACATCAGTCAGGGTTTTCTTATTTCTTAAGACAACCAAGGAGATATAGGATTCTGCAACCAGACCTATTCACAAGTGAAGAACTTTGTGTGGGTTTATCAATTGAACCAAGAGATTGCTCCTCTTTTCTAAGGGGAGATGAGTCTTGGGAATTATTTTGTAGCCTTGTGTAGTATGTGGGAAGAGTTGGACCATTATGAAACATTCAAATTAGCTTGGCAAAATTATGCAGTGGCATATAAAGAAAAGATGGAGTGTATCATAATTTTTAAGATTGTTGGCTGGATTGAATACTAATTTTGAGCTTGTTCGGGTCAATATTCCGAGTAGAGATGTCCTCTCGTCTTTTAATGTGGTGAATGCATTCGCCCAAACTGAAGAGAGCAGGAAAAATGTTATAGAGTAGATACTTTGGAAATTTGGCCATATGGACAAGGATAAATTGAAGTGCAGTCACTGTGGAAAGATGAGGCACATGAAAGAAAATTGTTGGAATCTTGTGGGTCATCCTAAAAAATTCAGCAATCCTAGCTTTATGAGAGCTAATTCAATGTCATCATATGCGAGTGATTTGAGCATGACTTATGGTCTGCAGAAGATGGTTAGTACCGACCTTGCTACCTCTGGTGATGGTTCTTCCAAGTGGATGGTTACAATTCCTGAAGCTGAACTTGAAGGTATACGTTGATTTATGTCCCAATTGGAGGCTCCTATGGCAGTACCTTAGCCTACCACTTTATCATTTTCCTTTATTTAGTTAGGTACCTATGCTATTGCTCTTCATGCTTCCTCCTCTACATCTTTGTCCTGGATCATTGATTCTAGGCCCTTAGATCACATAACAGGTTCCGTCTTCTTTATTTTCCTCTTAACTATTAGTTCTAGTCGTGAGAAAGTTTGGGTAGTAAATGGAACATTATTTTCCATATCTGGAAACAAAAGTATTAATGTTTCACTTTACTATGTCTTTATCGTTTGTCCTTTGTGTCCCAAAGTTTACAACTAACTTTCTATCCATCAATTGCATTACTCGTGATTTAAATTGCTCAATGACTTTTTTTTTCCTTCTCATTGTGTCTTTTAGGACTTGGCTTCGAAGCAGACGATTAAGAATGGTTGGGTGGCTGATACCCTTTATATCCAACTACCAAAGTGGCTAGTCCTTATTAGTTGTAACAAATAACAAAACTCGGATTGAGTTCATCTTCGCCATTGGTACAAAGGTCTCTTGGTAATCAATACCATATGTTTGAGTATATCCTTTTACAACTAGCCTTACCATATATCCTTTAATAGATCCATCTGTCTTGTATTTGACAGTGTAGACCCACTTACACCCTACAGGCCCCTTTCCCATTGGAAGATCAACAAGTTCCCATGTCCCATTCTTTTCAAGGACTATCATTTCTTCAACCATAACGTCCTATCATTGACTCTAAGAGATAGCCTCTTTAAGGTTGGAAGGGATAGAAACAAAACGATACTGAATTAACAAAGGAAGTGTAGGAAGGATTCAATGAGTGATAAAAAACAAATTTAGAAATTGGATGATTAGTAAAAGACATTTTTCCTTTACGAAGGGAAATAGAAAGACTATCATCCGATTTAAAATGTAAAGGGATATTACTTGGATCTGAAGCAGAAATTGGAGGTGGAAGGTTGACCGTGTCCTTATTTCTCCTTGTATACACTTAAAGATCCTTCCTATTGTTTGAAGAAGTATCAAAAGTAGATTGATGTATTGAATTAGAAAGAGAAAAAAAAAAAGAAGACATACCTTTAATGAATGGTACAAATTCTGATACCAAAATTGATGCAACACAAAAAAGAAGATATCAAAACTTAATGTAGGATATCCTAAGAGGTTCAAATAATTATTATAGTATAAGTACGAAAGCAAATACATCAATAATTCAAAGTTTAGAACTTCAAGTAGCCACAAAATAAGAAATAGAGAATAGAATAACCAAAATTGAGTTTAGAAGTATATAGGTTAAAAAGAAGAAAAAAAATAAAGAAAAAGACCCAAAAAAAGGTATTTTTGTAATTTTTGATAGAAAGTCCAAAAATTTACCAAAATGCCCCTTGGACGCATCAATAAAAATGAAAATTCTAGGGTAGTTTCTGACGTGTTGAAGGATTTCATAGTTAAAATTTCATGAAATTATGATAAGATTAAATGGGTCAAATTAAAGAATTTAGGAAAAGTAAAAGTTCTTTAATAGAGGTTTTTAGTACTTGCACATGAAATATGAGAAAGAAAGAAAATAATATTGATAGAAAGAAGAAGAAGAAAGTAGTATAGAAAGAAAGAAAAAGTTAAGAAGAGACTAAGGCTGTGCTTGGTTGCAAGTAGAATGCAAGAAAGTGAAGTTAAGTTAATTGTAAGTACCCGCAGGCAACAACACCCACTAGGCTATCCTACATCAAATTGGTATAAGAGCTAAAGCTTGGATTAGTTCAATAGTTATTGAAGTTAGGAACAAGTTTACTTTTCCTCATGGAAAGAGTGTTCGGATCCTAATTAGTGATAGATATAAGGAAAATTTGATTTCTTCTTGTTTAGTTGAGAGACTTTGACAACATCTTGAAGCAGGATCATTTTGTTATTATACGGATGACAATTTTGTCATTCAGTTCAACCAACATGGATACTTTGATAGTGCTAAGTGCATGGTTGTCCCCAATGAATTAACTGACCACTCCAAGTACATAAGAGATATTTTGTCTAGTCAATGTCAAATAGATAAGTTTGTCCATAAATGGCAGATAACATCTAATGTCAATAAGTCTTTGGCCCTCATTTGCGTGTAGACAATGGTTAGACTCAATGGGAGTGTCACAAGGTCTACACTCTAGCATCCCAGAGTCTTAGAGGAGATCTAAGACATATTTGCATTGAGATAAGAAGATATCATCCTCAGATCTAGCAACTTCATTCTCAAGGAAGTATTTGAGAAGTCCTCAATCCTTGATCTCAAAGTTCTTGCTAAGAAAACCTTTTAAGTTATTGATCTTGCAATGATCATCACTTGTAACAATAATATTATCTACATAAATAATGAGGGTTGTCACCTTCCCTTATTGATACTTTACAAAGAGTGTAATCTGCTTGACACCGTTTAAATCAATTTTTGAGTATGACACCATGAAACCTCTCAATCCATGCCCTAAGATATTGTTTACGATCATAAAGAATTTTGTTGAGATGACATACTTTTCCTTTGCCAGTAGATAGCTGAAAACCAGGAAGTAATCTCATGTAGACTTCTTTAAGATCTTCATGAAGAAATGCATTCCTAACATCAAGTTGAAACAATGGTCATCCTTAATTAGAAGCAATAGAAATCAAGATTCTGACTGAATTCATCCTTGCTACTAGGGAAAAAGTCTTCGATAGTTTGTCCCATATGTTTAGGTGGTGCTATAGGGCATTTAGTAACAAATGATAAATTCGTTGTGAAATGGTGTCATGTGACCCGGATTTGAGGCCCGTATTCATGGCCGAATCCAGATCAGACACTGGATGACACACCCCAAACCTATATCTCACTATGGGGAGATCCCGCTTTTGGAGTGTAACCATGTCCTTTCTTTTCCATATATAAATTGTTCTTAATCCAAATTAAATCCTTTAACTCCCTTTATCCAAAACATATCGAAGTGAAAGAAAATGCATAAAGTCCAGACCATTCTTATTTATTCATCATTTACTTACCAAAGTGCAACGGAATAACTAATATCAATACAAATCCATAAGTCCCAAGTGCAGTGGAAAAATCAACTCTATCCATCATAATATAACCAAGTGCAGTGGAAATTAAAGACACTCATCCACAAAGTAATCTATCAAGATAATCACATATTATCTATATATCAAAAGGGGGTCCCTAAATAAGACAACCGCCAAAAGTATAATCCCCATCAAAAGGGGTTACATGCCCATCCACCACCAAGAATCTCATAAAATCCATCTCTAACATAGGCTAAATACCCAAAAGTATGTATATGTCTGAATGAAACAGACTAGGTGCAACATACAACCACTACTAAAGAAAATACAATAACAGGCTAGATCTCTCAAGACGTATTCCGATCCGACCTTTTTGTGGTTCATGTGCACCTAAGAAGCATGGATATTCCAATATCCTTGGCATGTCTATGTTTGACACGTATCGGTATCTGACACTCCAAGGATACTTCTGCATGTGTGCCTGTGGCATGTTGGAGAACAATTTGTTTTTGAACATATTCGGGACACAACATTTTAGGGAGTTTGGTAAAATAGCTCGAAGAATGAGGGTTAATTGAAGAAATACCAAAAAAAGATTTATAGTAAATACAAATAATAATATTAAGGGAAAGGGGAAGGTGTAGGGTTGCAAAACCAACAACTCCAACCTTACGAAAGAGAAATGGAAAGAAGTGGAAAAGAGAAGAAAGGAAGAGAAGAAAAAGAAGATAGAAGAAAAAAAAAATGAGAGGGATAGAGTTCGTGGAGAAACACAGGACATGGTTGTTTTTTCTCGTAGTTTTCTTTTTCATTTTTATTGTAATTTTTTTTAACTCTTATTACTTTGTACTCTAAAGACTAAACATCATTGTATGGTTATGAATGTGCTTCCTTGCTATGTATTATTACTTGTAAATTAGTTTAGATATATTTTCAAACATTTGATGTATATTATTTATTTTTTAAACATAAAATATAGCTATATTAATTAATTTTCGTATTGTATCCTAGTTTTTCAAGAATTTTCATGTTGCCGTATCCGTATTGTATCGTACGAGTGTCTCATGTCAGTGTCCATGCTTCTTAGATGTGCACCAACTTCTCCAACATTAATTTGAAAAATGGTGTCAATTTGGGTAAACTTTACGGGCTCAGGAAAAGGGTATACAACATATACAATAGAAGGGGCTAAGTCAAGCATGATAGTAATGTAAAGAATCAAAATATAGTAAGGAATCTCAAATGCATATGCTTGTGTAATACGAGTTCTATGCAAATATCCTTACTATGATTCCAAAATATAACTATGATTTAAGGTAAATTATATGTGTTTTGAAGATAACTAGTTTTGCATATGCTAACCCATGAGGGTCTTTGTCAAATACCAAAACTAGATGGAAAATAACCTATGAAAGATTTTTGGTAAAGCCAAACCAAAATACATAATCAGCTCATAAGGATTTTGAGTATATTAATACCAAAAACATATGATCAACCCGTAAAGGTTCCAATAAAACTAATACCGAAAGCATATAATCTACTTGTAAGGGTACCGATAAAACCAAATTTTGTGCAAATAATCAACCCATGAGGGTTCCGATAAAACCAAGTCCTATACAAATAGTCAACCCATTAGGGTTCTAAGCACCAAAAGGTTGTTTTCACCTATTGATGTGACCCAGTGATTGGGTACTTGAGGGTTCAAAGACCAATCCAACATTGGGCCACTAGTGTCGTCTTTACCTATTGATGTGACCCAGTGATTGAGTACTAGAGTGTCATAAAGACCAATCCACAAAGAACCAATGGGCTATTCATGCCATTTTCACCTATTGATGTGATCCGATGATTAAGTACCTAAAGGTCATAAAGACCAACCCGCAAAGGAGTCTCCAAGCCCAAAAAGAGTAACCCATGAAAGGGCTCTTCGGGGCCACGTCTGACCAACCTATGTAAGGGTGTCTGGGGTCACAAGGACCATCAATAAAGGATCTCTGGGAAACTAGTACCATCTTCACTTATTGATGTGACCTGACGATGGGGTATCTAAGAGTCATAAAGACCAACCCATAAAGGGGGTCTAGGCCCAAAAGGGTAATCCCCACGTAGGGGTATCATATTAAATCCACATGTCTAAAGACAATCTGTCAAATCCATACTTATGTAAAGTAATGTAACCACTACATAAATATACTATGCAAAAATATCGATATGTCCAGTTCCATATATGAAGCTATAAATCAAAGATGTAAACCTCATGTTTAGGGCCAAAATAAAAAAAAAAAAAAAAAAAAAACAAGTTAGGATGCTTGGCCCAATCTAAGGACATATAAAGATCTATGGAATGTAAAATATTTCCATGTTAAATACAACCAAAGACAAAACAAGTGGCTCAATTACTTCAAGACTCATCTAGAAAATCTTATGAAGATGCCTCACAAAAATATCATAGTAAACATGGATAAAATCAACATGCTTAGTGATGTAGGGTTCATGGAACAAAAGTCTAAACAAACGATTGAAGCAATAAAGATTGATTCTTCAAATTAATATGATGCGACAGCAACCCTTCAATGGCTTGAGAAACGTCAACCACTTTGGAAGCCTAAAGCTAAATTTCAAAAAAGGAGCACGAAGGCAGTTTGCTGTCCTCCATTAGTGATGTTTGTTTTTCCTATTTTAATTTATGTTTTTGAATTAAATTGGACGTAATAAGGCTACTAGAGCATTAGTAATTGTCTTAGGGAGTTTTAGAAGCATTAAGATACTTTATTTAATGGTTCTTTTAGATTTTTTGGGGGGTTTTTCAAGGCTGGCCATACTAGGGATATTTTGGTCCAATTTTGAAAATTTTACTATAAATAGGTCTTAAAACCTCTTTGTACAACAGCTTTGGATTTGAATGAATTAGAATTGGATTTTATGCTCATGGAGCTTGGTTCTCCATCTCTCACGGGTAATTGAGTTTTTTCATACCTCTCTCTTTTTTCTCTCTCTATTTTCTTCTCATTCTCTCACATCCTCTCATTCTCTGACATCCTCCCATTTTCTTCTTCTCTCTTCTTCTTTAAGCTTTCTGCAGAAAAATTATTTTTGTTTTCTTTTAATCTCCATATTCATCTCTCTTTGCAAGTTCACATTCCCACTCAATTTTCTCTTCCTCTTTCTTTGTTTTCTCTGTTCTTTTTATAAAATTCTTGAAATCTAGAGATTTTACAGCTACTTTTTTTTTCTAATTAATCTTAATGTAATCTTTCTAGAATTAAAAGATTGTGTTCTTGTATTATTTTCTTTTAATCCCCATATTCATCTCTCTTTGCAAGTTCACATTCCCACTCTATTTTTTCTTCCTCTTTCTTTGTTTTCTCTCTTCTTTTTTATAAAATTCTTGAAATGTGGAGATTTTACAGCTACTTTTTTTTTTTCTTTCTAATTAATCTTAATGTAATCTTTCTAAAATTAAAAGATTGTGTTCTTGCATTATTTTGTTAAATATTTGCGATTCTTTCTATCTATCATCAATTACTAATTCTTGTAGGGCCAATTCCAATTGGTATCCTACATCATAATATGTATGCTGATAATTTAAAGAAACAATTAAATAAATGAAATCTTTATCAAATAAATGCAAGAATGAAGTGAATCAAATCAATGATGGTTCGATTAGATAAAATGAATAAAGAATTAAAAGAAATTGAAGAAAAAATCAAAAAAGAAAGAAGGAATTTAGAAGTAGCCGAAAATTCCCAAATTGTGAGATTTTTAATTTGAAACCCTAGAAGTAGGGTACACCGTGGGACACCCAGCCACCCCCTCTTTTATCTAGGAAAATAGTTTTGTGAAATAAAATTTGAAAGAAAATGAGTCTATGATGGTATGGTCAAAAGGGTTGAGTTTTTTGGTTAGGGTTTTTAACAATTTGAGAAAATTTTCAAGAAAAGGTTATAGGGTTGGAAAATTGGGAAAGTTGTATGGATACGTTTATATGGGTATGGATGGTTTAGGTTTAGAAGGAATTGAATTTTGGGTGAAAATGATGAAAATAATTAAAGAATGTTGTTGGAAAATTTTTCTAGATTTCAAGAAACTCAAGAAGATTGATTTCTAAGATTCATGATGATGGAACTTTGCAAAGGTTGGTGAAAAGTAGATGTAAACAACAAATTAAGGAAAAGAATAATAGAAAAGGGGAAGATCAAGAGGAGATTAAAGTAGAAGAAGAATAGAGGAGATTAAAGTAGATTGGAGAACTCACCTTCACATGTGAGGACCTTTTAGGGGAGATACCAGATGTGAGGCTCTTGAAACTTCAATTAATTTTTATTCAAACTCAAATTGATCATACATGAGGAATTAAGCGGCTTTTATAAGCCTTTTATACAAAGTTAGACCAAAATACCCCCACTTAGTGTTAACTAACACTAATACAGCCCCTTGTAAAACTTAAACAAAAAAACACATGCAAACTACTGCTAAAATTCGCCTAAATTGCAACTAACTCCCTTCCATGGCTCAATGACACTATTACATCAATTTAACCCTCTAAAACCCATAAAAATATAAAAGAATTTTACGAAAACTACTACTAATCATGTGGACAGCAAGATGTTCACTCAGATTTCTTGGGAAATCTTAGCTTAGGCTTCCATACAATATAGTGTTGAGATACATTACATGGAGGTTAGTATTGGCAGAGGTATTATATTCATATATATGTATGGTATACCATATATACCAGCTCTCTCTACAAAATACATAAATAAAATATTTCATATAAGAGAGCAACATTTTCATTGAAAAAAAAAATTTGAGAGAGCAACACAAACAATTTCCCTAAGCCGTCTCTCTATCCTTCTTCTTCTCTTCTCTTTCTCTCACTCACTCATCTCTCTCTTTATTTTTAAGTTGATATCAGAGCAAAACACTGGGATTGAACGCCGCTGCCATGTAGAGCATTTGTTGAGCTGGTACAATCATTGACGTCAGCTGACTATACACTGACGTTAGTATGTCCGTACAGTGTTAGAAGGCTAAACCCTAGGGTTTTGATTCGCCATGAGAAGATTTATGGTGATTTTTTTTATTAAGGTAAGACAAATTTTCGAAGGGTTTTATTGGAGTTGGATGAAAACCCTAAACACAAGTTAAATTGCTCAATCCGATCACATTGTGAGTTTTTTGCTAGGTTTGTTTGTACAGACTGGGTCGTCTTTTAGTAAGGAGGTTGTGGGATTTAATCCCACATGATTTGGTTGAGTTTTAAGGTATCTACAAAAGATTTTTGGTTCCCATGTTATTGCTAGACAATTTTTTGGGCTTTTTTTTTTAATATTTTGTATTTAAAAATTAGCAAATCCCAAAATAATGGTGATGATCACTGTGATGACTGTCTTCTTGCTCCTTGGCACATGCTTGACCTCTATGTGAGTTTTGTGCCCCTTGTTTGAGACGTGTTAGAGGTGTTTGCAGGTTTCCAGGCTGTGTCTGGTTGTAACATTGTACTTTGTGGGTAGTAGGGTTGTGTCTTGACCTACGTAGGTTGTATTATGCTTGTTTTAGTGTTGGTGGTGGATTGTATTAGATTACGTCATGTTAGTCGAAAATCATAAGTCAAACCAGAACTCTGGGGAGTCAAGTTAGAATAACTTGGGGAGCTCTCTTGTTCTTGGGGATTCTTTGCAAGTGCAGATCACCACTGTTAAGTTTGATGATACCAATTATCTTATTTTGTCAAAATTTGTGCTTATCTACATTCAGGGCAAGGACAAAGAAGAATACTTAATTGTTGACTTAGCAGTTCCTTCCAAGGATGATCCAAAGTTTTAAAAGTGGAAAACCAAAAATGTTATTAAAGGATGGTTGTTGAGTTGAATGAAGCTGGAAATCAGTGATCACTACCACTTCTTAGAGACAGCTCATCAAATTTGGGAGTCTTTATCTTAAACTTATTCAGAGATTGGCCATGCCGCGAAAGTGTATGAACTGCAATAGAAAATTGCCTAATTCAAATAAGGAGATTAGCTCCTAGCTATTTATTATGCCTTCCCTAAAAATTGTGGGAAGAACTAGATCATACCACCTATCCCCTTGCCTATACAAAGGATGCCAAAGCTTACAAGAGACATGTTGAAGAGATCTAAGTATTTGAGTTTGTAGCTGGCTTAAGTTCTGAATATGAGCAGATTAGAGCACAAATCTTTAATATGAATGTCATCCTTCAATGAGGTGTATGCTTATATTCATAGAGAAGAGGGCCGACGAGTGATGAATCTATCATCTACAATCGAGAAATTAGTCTTTATATCAATCTCTAGTCGTGGTGGATGTGGGGGTTCTTCTACATGTGGTCATGGTTGATGTTTTGGTACCTTTGATAATCATGATTGCCTTAAGTGTAAACATTGTGATAGATCCAGACATACAAAGGACCATTGTGGTGATGAAAGAAGCTACTTTTGAATCTGCCTCTGAGGGTCCTCCTAGGGTGGAGGTAGTCTTTAGGGAGTTTCAAGACATGTTTAAAGAGGATTTACCTAATGAACTCCTACCCACTGCGTGACATCCAACACACAATATACTTGGTTCTTAGAGCGACTTTACCAAATCTTCCTCACTACTGAATGAATCCTACAAAATATGCAGAATTAAATAAACAAGTTGATGAGCTTAAAGAAGGATTCATTAGGGAGAGCATAAACCCATGTGTTGTGCCTGCACTTCTCACCCTTAAGAATGATGGATCTTGGAGAATGTGTGGATATCAGGGCTATCAATAAGATTACGATACGATATAAGTTTTCCATCCTTAGGTTAGATGACATGCTTGATATGATGGCGGATGCCACTATCTTTACTAAGATAGACCTTAAAAGTGGATATCACTAGATTCGCATACGCTCAAGGGATGAGTGGAAGACTACTTTCAAGATGAAGGATGGGCTCTATGAGTGGCTTGTCATCCCCTTTGGATTGTCAAATACTCCAAGTACATTTATGGGGGTTGACATATGTCTTAAGACCATTTATTTGTAAGTTCTTTGTCATGTATTTTGATGACATTCTGATTTATAGCCACAACAAGGAACAACACTTGAACCACCTGAGGAAGGTTTGTGAAATTCTTAAGAAAGAAAGCTATATGTAAACTTGAAGAAGTGTTCGTCCTTGTCTTCATGTGTTTTTTTCTTAGGGTTTACAATATCAACTAAGGGGATGTCCGCTTATCCTAAAGAGTGGCTAGAACCTAAGAATATTCATGAGGTACGTATTTTTCATGCTTTTACCTTTTATACGCGGTTCATCCGAGGGTTTAGTATAGTGATGGTCCTTATTCCTGATTGCATTAGGTAAGGGAAGTTTCGTTGGATTAACTCAACATCAAAGGCTTTTACAGAGATTAAGTCTAGGATGAATAATGCTCATGTCATGCGCCTTCTAGACTTTTCTGAAGTCTTTAAAGTGGTGTATTATGTGTCCGAAGTAGGAATAGTGGGTTGGATTCTGATGCAACATCACTCCATTACTTGGAGAAGGCCTACCCTATTTGGAAGCCCAAGCCCAAGATGTCTCAAGAAAAGAAGACAAAGAGAATATGTCCATGGTAATTAAGTGTTTAGGGTCTTTTAATTTTAATTTTCAGTATGTAATAACTAATAAGGCTATGTTGTAGCCATAGAGTAGGGGGTATTAAATTAGTACTATTTAGGGTTATTTTAGTAAGTTTATGTTTTTTTTTTTTATGCAAGAGAAGAGTCAAGTTAAGGGTTTTCTTGCGGTGGTCATGCAACACTTAAGGGGGGTAGTTTAGGTACTTTGGTTCTAAAGTTTTAAAGGGATTTATAACCCTAGTGACTATAACGACATGGAC
>JAOXJP010015250.1:0-17589 GCA_025762735.1 Platanus orientalis | reverse complement strand
ACCCTACCTAGGTTCAAGCTTTAGCACAAAACTTGAAGAATAAGAGTTCCACTCATTAAGAGCAAAAAACCAGCCAAAATTTTTTTATTCCATCATACCAATACAAAAATGTGTAGCTCTATATATAGGCACACAAACTCATGAAAATAGCAAAAAACCAAATTATGAACTCCTAAACTACTAGTGTACTTGTTACTGAACACTTTTCTGAACTTAAAACTACTAAAAAATTGACTTTCTAAAAACAAAAGTTGTCAAATTCAAGCCCTTTTAGAGGATTTCAACCAGAACTCTAAGAGGGCCCCACTTTGACTTGTTGACTCTCTAAAATTACTAAAATACCATTGGCACAATGCCTTATTACAAAAATACCAAAAAACAAAAACTAAAATGACATCTATGTCCTAAACTCTAATAAAACATAAAATATTAAATAAAACAGTAAAATAAAGACTACTCAAACACTTCATGATGTGTAGAAAGGTGTTCCTTCATGGTCTTCTCATGTCCTCTTGTGTGGACCTCTCCAAGGCTGTGTGGGTCCCACCTTGATCTAATGTCCGTGTCAATCCCCCTTTGTTCGAAAAAACTCGACATTGAGTTTTGTAGAGAGAAAAAATCACCATCGTCCTTGGAGAACTTGAACTAATAAACATGAGTCATATCCTCGAGTAATCAGATTATGATGTTACCCGGTTGTCTTGAAAGCATTTGATATAGGAAAGATCTCATAGTAAGTAGATGTCTCTTGATAATTAGCTAATAGTGGAAAAATCTTGTAATACTTGTCAATCATCTCATAGGTAACTATCTTGAAATCATGTAGCTATAGACTAATTGGTATCTCCATCGGAATACTCTTCACCTTTTCTTGAATGAAAATTGGGTCCTCATCTACTAGACGAACATGAATTGTATCCACAATAGCTAGAAATACCGATGCCTTTGAAGCTGGTACATTTGCCATGCTAGATTGGATCTCATCCTGGACTAGAGCTCGAACCTCGTCACATGGCTGATCACAAACTGGAATAACAGTATGACACTCATCTGTAATTTCTAGTAACTCATTAAACTAATCTTCACTAGTTTCATTAGCTTCTTTCACACTAATGTCCTCATCTTTGACTTTTTCTTCCCCACTTGATATTTCATGTTCATGCTTTACAACCTCAGGCTTGGATTCAACAATCTCTTCATTCTTCTTCTACTTGGCAAGTTGATATTTATCAACAAATGTTTGAATCTTGTCTAACGTATTTTGAACAAATGGCACCACACCAATAGGCTTCACTTGGAAACAATAATATACTCCAAAATCACAAATTTGCAAAATATTAGTGGTCTTGTTGATAGTAGTATTCGTCTCAGCCAACCATTTCTTTCTTAGGATCACTTGATGACCCTCTAAAATGCTTTTATGCAAGAAGCACTCTGCACTATCAATGTATTTTCCACTCTCAAACTGGATAACAAAGTGACCATCCTTGTAGTAACAAGGATCCTTCTTTAGGATGTTGTGAGAGTCTCTTAGCTAAAGATGGTGAGATGATATTATCTTCATAGTAGTTGCTGAGTATGACCCTAATACGCTTTCCATGAGGGAAGTAAAAGGGTACTTAAATGTGAAAACCATTTATGCTCTAAAGTCTTAGTGTCATAGTCTGTAGTATTGATGAGCATCAAAGGTGCTAAATCCCAAGGATGAATGTATGCTAGAATCAGTTCTTAGCAAGGAATCTCTCAAAGCTGGTATCACACTCAGAACAACAAACTATATATATAAATATAGATAGATAGATAGATAGATAGATGGATCTATAAATGCCCTCAAATAGCAAGGTGTGGGAGTCCCTGGGACTTAGTTCAAGACATCAAAATCTGTCCAGTATATGCTCAACAGCTCTTCTCTAGTAATTACTAAGGGGCATCACTTCCCAGTAGGAGATACTAGAGAAACAAGCCTGTATAGATGTATCTTGAACTTCCTAGGATGGATTCCTATCCACTTTTTCAATTCCGGCATCAGTAGCAGTTTAGATTGAAAGGCTACAACTTTTATGGGGTTCAGGGCACGACCGAAGGAAAATTTGTTGGATCAGTTGGAAGAATATATCCAAGCCTTCTTGTCATGGGGGGCTAGACATCTGGCCCATAAGAGACATCAACAGATCTTTGCTTTGCAAATGGCTATAGAGGTTTGGGTTGGAGAGGGATGCCCTATGGAGAAGGGTGGTTGCAGGCTTGCAGCGAAATATGGAGAAGATTGTAATGGCTGGTTGTCTTTCCCCACTTTAGGGGCTGCAGGCTGTGGGGTTTGGAAGGGCATTTGTGCAGGGAATGATCAATTCTCTCGCTTCATCCAGTTTAAGATCAACAAAGGTGACAAAGTGCCTTTCTGGCATGATCGCTGGTGTTCTAGCTCTCTTGCTCATTTGTTCCCTCAATGCTATAATCTAGCTAGCTGTAAGCAAGGTTCGGTTGGGGACCATGTGATTAGATCAAGAGTTTTCTGCTCCTGGAACGTCCACCCCCGAAGGAACCTTAATGATTGGGAAGTTGGGGAAATGGGAAGACTTATCGATCACTTGGAAGGCTACGCTCTAGGGAATGCTGAGGAGGATGATATATGCTTGTGGACTCCAAATCCTGAGAAGGGTTTCTCGGTTAAATGCTGTATGACTGCGTTTGCTTTGCCTATTTTTGTTCTCTTCCCCTATGACATGATTTGGGACTCGCTCTTACCATCCAAAGTATCCTTCATTTTATGGGAACTCTGGTGGAACAGGGCTCACACGATAGACAACTTGATTCGAAGAGGCCTCACCATCCCCAACTGTTGCTCTATGTGCAGAGCGGATGGGGAAACTGCTGGTCATCTCTTCCTTCACTGCTAGGGAGCGGCCTTGGTGTGGGCTTTCTTTCTTTCCCGTTTGTCAGTTGTTTGGATGCAGCCTGAGTCGGTGAGGTAGCTTATTGATAGCTGGATGGGTCAGTCTAATTGTCACCTAGGCACTCTGGGCCGTGTCATGTGGCATCTCATTCCAGCCGTGATTTCTTGGGCTATCTGGGAAGAGCGTAACAGGCGCATTTTGGATGATATCTCTCATAAGCACTCTGCCTTGCTGAATACGGTGCTTACACATATATATGATTGGTTGTTTGTCTCTTATGTTGGGACCCTCCCCTCTCTCCAGATGTGGCTCTTTGATTGGGACAAGTTTGTCTTTTAGTTTCCTGCCCTTTCTTTTTTCGCCGTTAGGCGTTGTATTTGGATTGGCATTTCTCATGCTTGTCCCTCCTTTTGGTTAATGAAATTCTTTACTTTTCTCAAAAAAAGAGTAGATACTAGTAATGATTTCCCCAAAGGGACCCTTGGCTGGAATAAGGACTGAGATGTGTAAGGATATGTGATAGACACAAGATGTACTTCAACAGAAGGCAATGTTTCCTCTCCTGTGGGACCACGAATCAGCAGCAATGGCCTATTTAATACCAGTGGACTGGACTGACAACTTCAGCAAGTATCCCCAAGTAATCCTCTCGAATTGAATGAGGATTGAGTGATGGTGAGTATATGTGTGATGCACTCAGAAGACTCTTCAGCAGCAAAATTCAGAAGTTTCTAACCAGGAGTAAATCACAACCTGATACAGACCTGGTAGTATTGCCGCAAGTGTTCAAACACTGATGGATGCTTTGTAGCAGGACTGGGCAACAAGCAATTAAGTGGTTAATCACCAAAGGAGCTGCTGGAATCAGTCCCCAACTAGGATTCTGTTAGGAATAAATCAAGAGCACTCTGTACTTTTGAACATCAGCCAGTTGGATATCAAGACTTCATTCAGGGATGTAGTCTTTGGCAGTAAAAATACTAACCTCTGGAACAATAACCCCTCAGGGAGTAGTTCCTTGGGAGCAGCAGAAACACAGACAGATCAGTGTGTTTATAGAAACCAGACAAACACACAGTCCACAATTCAATATAGCTTTAAGGGAGCACTCCTTAAGTGCAATCAGGCAATAGTACCAGAAAGAGGTAGTCTTTTTACTGGTTTGCTTCAGTAGTTATCAAAAGTTCAGCAAGGGAAACTTAATCAGGTGATGATAATGCCACTAGTCTAGGTAATATTTCTCCAGAAATTCAGAAAACTCAAAAGAAATCCCATACCAAAATTTGATGTAGGACAACAGAAATGATACCAAAGTTGATGTAAAATGATAGCCAAGAATCTCAATAGAACCCAAAGTGATGTAATGGAAGCAAGAATAGAGTTAAAGAACCAAGAATTGAACTTGAAGCACACTTTAAGTTATCAAGTTTTAATGAAAATAGAAGAGGAAACTTGATTAGAGGGGTTTAGAAGAATTGAAAGAAGAAAAGATGGAGAGAAGAGAGGAAAGAAACCTGAAAGGGCAATTTTGGAAATTCTGGGCCAAAACTTGAAATTACCAAAATGCCCTTACTGACACATAAAAAAGTTACGAAATTTTAATGGGAGATTCTGATGTCTATCACTAATCTATGATCAAAATTTCATGAAATTTGGAGATTTGATTTATCAAATCATGAAAACTCAGACCTTCTTAGATTCTTTAATAGAGAGTGAAAACAACAGGAACAAAGAAGAAGAAGAGGAAAGAAGAAGAAAGAAGAAAGTAAGAGAAGAAAGGAAAGAAAAAGAAGGATAAAGGAAGAAGAAGAAAGTAAGAGAAGAAAGGAAAGAAAAAGAAGAATAAAGGAAGAAGAAGAAAGAAAGAAGAGAAGAGAAAAGTGTACCTTGTGGAAAAAATCCTATCACACACCTATCTAGGTTCAAGCTTTGGGACAAAACTTGAAGAGGAGAAGTTCCACTCATGGAGAGTAAGAAACCAGCCAAAATTTTTATTAATTCCATCATACCAAAACAAAAACGTGTAGCCTTATATATAGGCTCACAAACTCATGGAAATAGCAAGGAACAAAATTAGAACCTCCTAAGTACTAGTTTACTTGCTACTAAACACTTTCTTAAACTCAAAACTACTAAAAACTTGACTTTCTAAGTACAAAAGCTGCAAAAATCAAGTCCTTTTAGAGGATTCTGACCCGCACTATATGAGGGCCCCACTTCGACTTGTTGACTTTCTAAAATTACTAAAATACCATTGCCACAATGACTTATTATAAAAGTACCCAAAAGCAAAAACTAAAATGGCACCTATGTCCCAAACTTTAATAAAACATAAAATATTAAGTAAAACAGGAAAATTAAGATTACTAAAAGACTCCATGATGTGTCTAAAAGTGTTCCTCCATGGTCTTCTCGTGTCCTCTTGTGTGGACCCCACCAAGGCCATGTGTGGGTCCCTCCTTACTCCAATGTCTGCATCATATTATGTTTCAACTTGTCTATATTTGTAAAAATGTCTTTTTCAAGGTCTCTAATTTCCAATTCAATCCCTTGGGAGATGCAAACACATTGCAATTTTCACTCAAGACATCTCAAAATGGTGTAAAATTTAGAAATTTATGGAAAGATGGTGAAAAAATGGAAATACACAAGATATGTCAGCAAATGATAAGACAGATTATTTCACACTATACTTAATAATACTATAATAAACAGTCATTTTGAATGCTCAAGGTGGGTTGAGTATGGAAAAGTACTTGCTGACACAAACTCTTTGACAGATAGAAATATATTTTTGTTGTAAAATTTTCAGTAGTCCTGTAATCGAAGTAAATAAACTCAAACACCACTTTCACGTACCAAGTTTATGTGGGGGTCATATCTACATGGATTCATGAGCCAACCTGAAGTTTTCGTCTTTATTATATCCATGGATGATTAGTTTAAACACTAATTAAAATTATAAACCATCTTTATACAAAACTATTGTGATTTTTTATTATCACATGTCACTATTATATATATTTGTTGTTAATTTACAATGTCTCTAGAAGTTTTTTTAATCAAGCTGCTTAAGACAAATCAGAAACTTTAAATTTTCTGTATTTGCTACATGCATTTGCTGTAATATGACCAAAAAATTTATAATTTTCCATAAAAGATCCTAATAAATTTTTTGTTTCAAATTTTAGGGGGTAAAAATGTGAAAGGAGGCTTTTTGTCTGAGTCTTGTTGAAGGAGTTGATGTTCTGGGTTAATCGTTAGCTCCTTTTATGATGGAATTTCATTAGAGATTTTCTAGGGCAGTCTTTACATATTGATTTGGAGTTTTAAAGATATTTGTAATGACTGGTCTGGTCTGGGCATTCTCTATTTGTAACCAAGGGCTTTCGCTAAAGGCTGTCTGGATTTTTTGCTGGGTTTTTGTTGTAGGTGCGGGGTTTGGTAGCCCCTGGGTTATGGTGTGGCTGTATCGCCTGATGATTCTGGTATCTTGTTACTTTAATGCCCATATTTTTCTTTTTCTTTTCTTTTCTTTTTTTTTCACAAAGCTGGACAGTACAATAAAATTTGATTGATTTAAAGTAAAAGACTACAACCTATATGGGGGTGGAGAATATGCCTTGCCTCAAAAAACCCCTATGCACTAAGAAAATTCTAACCCACAATATAAGTGAGTAGACATACAAGGTGGTGGGCCAAGGGCATGAAAATTGATCTTACCTTGTACATCCAAGACATGAAGAAACAAGTTCTATCAAGTAGCAGTACACCTCAGGTTATTTTTGGGAGCATTTCTGGATCAGGAAAGAAGAAGAATTTCATGAGCATTTCTTGCAATGGCTGTAGTCATAGCCATTGTAAGGCTTAAAACATTTCATATTCACTGAGGGGATACACTTAGTTGGATCCAAAAGTTAATTTTTTAATTATTAAGGAATTTTATTAGTAAGAGGAATTTTATTTTGGGGTAGACAAAGGAAGTGTTCTTTGCTCAGTAGAATGAATCACTGGCAAGTAGGATGACTCACTGGCATGCCGAATACCATCAGCTGTCAAATGGCATGGGTTTTTTAGGACACCCGAACGAAGAGTTCGGTGGTTCATTCGGAATAATTGAACTGAGAGGAAGGGTAAGGCCCATTCTCGCTATCAATTGAAGCCTAGCTAGTTGGTAGGAGAGAAGCCTGACTGGTTGGTAGGAGAGAAGCCTAACTTGGTCCAGACTAGATGCAAATCATATGCTGATGTCCTTTAAAACTGGGTCTGGCCTCAGACAAGGAGGCGAATTTGGGCACTTGGGTGGGGGGGGGGGCATTGATCTTGGTTGACCAGGGAGAGGCTGATAGTCGACCGTGGGGAGCCATCCCAGGTGCCCGGGTTCTCACGTCTATGGGCAAATAGGTTTGGAAGGTGTCTGGGGAACTTCGACCAAAGAGGCTGCCCAACAACTTATTCCTACCGGTATTTCCTTTAAAGAAGTTGAACGAATTTTGTAGGAGGGAGGGAGGGAATGGGGTGTGTATAACTTTCTTATTGACTTTTGGAATTTCAGGTCCTATTGCGATTCTTTTGGGCTAACGGGGAAGGGAAGATGGATTTGAGTCTTTTTGGCATACCGATGCACATGTGGAGCTTCACTACCTTAAGGCGATCGGTGATACCTGTGGTGGTTTCATAGGAGCATACCTTGCAGATGATTTTTCCAATAATGGTCAAATGTCGGGGATGGTCTTGCTAACGAACAGAGGTATCACTTTTTGCTTGGTGATATGGGATGAAAAACTCCTCTCGATAGTTAACTTGGAGCCCCAATGCTCTATGGATTAGGCTTTCCTATTGGAGGACAGGGTGTATACCGGCCGGGAATGGGGAAGCTAGAATAAGTCAGTAGGAGTTCCCAAAGGTCATTGGGTTCGGCAATCCAAACATACAGAGAGGGATCATAATCCTTTGAGGACGATGAGATAGGTGGTAGAGTGGAAGAGGAGAATGTCCAATGGAAACCTGCGATACCTGTCTAGGACCAATTGTGGGAGAGTGGAGGAAAGAGCGGGAGAGTACGATCACTTAAAAAAGTAAAGTGAGATGAATAAGGGTGCCCACTAGCATAGTTTCCATAGGGAGCATGAAAGAGGACCAATTAGGATGCCTCACCCAAATGGCCAGACTAGAACTCAAAGGAGAAGCAAACTGGCGAGTTATGGTAGGGCGAATAATAGAGAAGGTGATGGGAAAAAATTGACCTCCAAACCGAGGGCGTAGGGAGTGAGGTTGGGGTTCTTTTGTCACTCCGAGTGTTGAAATATATTAATTTATCTCTCCTAACACCTTAAGGTTTTGGAAGAGTTGGTTAATTCACTATTAACATGGTATCAAAGCCAAGCTAGGTCACGAGTTCAAATTCTGGTGGAACTATTTTCCCGGATGTAGTGGTTTGCTCGTGTACATGTTGTGTGGACTTGCATTGGTTCCCTAAGTGTGTTGGCAGGAGTGATCCTGAAAGGGAGTGTTAAAGTATATTAATTTGTGTCTCGCCTAACACCTTAAGGTTTTAGGAGAGTTGGCTAATTCACTGTTAACACTGAGGACCTAAGGATTTCTGCCCGAGATCCAAAACCAAAGGAGAGGGTATGCGAAATGGGGGTATCCATTTCGATATCCGTTACGGTTGATACCTAAAGGGATATTCAAGAGGTTAGACATCGCTTGACGAGGAGAAGCCAAATTAAGAATTGCCCTAGTTTGACACGTGGAAAAGTTAGGTCGCCTCCAAAGGTTTTGAGGGATTAGGATCAATTTAGGGTTGCTTTGGAGTCTCTGAGGGAGTGGCTCCCCCCTCAAGATGACTTGACCTCAAGAAAATCACCCTTCTCAAGTCAAAGAAGTCGGTCGATAACAAAGCATGGAGACGATAGTTCTATTCGCTTAAGGGATCTCTAGCCTCCACCGAAGGGAAGAGTAACAATTCAAAGCAGTCTCATCTTTGCTTTAGTTGCCAAAACAGTGGAATTGTGATATGCAAAAATCTAGGGGCCTAAAAGAACTTTAAGAAGGATCGAGAAGTGGATGACAAAGGCAATAGAAAGATCATTGACAGAGTTGAGGATGACAATAGTTTATACAGAGTTGAGGATGACAATGTTGACTCGTTTCCATTTAGTAGGGGTTACTCTGGATGTTCATCCCGACTCAGATACGAGGACTCTACAATGGAGGGGGGGGGCAACATGAGATCGTATCTGGGATGATATATTGCTACTAAATGAGGCAAGCGATCTTCTTCACCAGGCTTGTGTGCGCTCTTAGACGGACCTCCAGGCTATCTTCGAATGCAAGAGGAACATGGAGATCGGAAAGGAGGTTCGAAGGTGGGTGACAAAGCTTAGGATTTGGAGTAGGAGGGGCTATCCTAAGTCTCTGAGATTGGGTTGGATGTTGTTCAGTTAGCTTACAAGTTACAACGAGGTTTGTTTGTTAAACCTTGAACCCCCTTTTTAAATGCTCCCCCGTTTTCTCTTATTTATAAAATTCTTTGTTATTCATCCAAAAAAAAAATGCTCCCCCGACCCTTGCTTCTGAATGGGTCATTCGTAGGGTGGTGGAGTTAAGTAAGATAATGGGGGTTTCTTTTGATGGGCTTGAATTCAAGGTGGAGGATTTGTTCAGGGAAGTACAACGTCAACAACATTTAAGCGTGAAGAGATGTGGACCTCCAAACATAATGGGAGGCTGACGGAGCATAGAGTTAAAACATCTATCCTCATCCATCAACTATGAAGGGGTTAGGAGCTCAGCAGAACGGGGAAGTGGGGAGTGGAGGTCTAACAAAGGACGAGTTAGGGGGAGCTATCCTTAGCTTCCATTGAGAGTGAAGTTTCTTTCTTGGTATGTTTCGGGGTTAGGAGGGTTGGAGCACACGACCAATGTGAAGGATATTAGCCAACGTGTTGACTCAAGCAGACCGAGTTTGGGCAGAAGGAAGCGGTGGATATTTTGGGCAAACAAGATTGTAGATTCATCCACAAGGAGGCTATGCATGTGGCAAAGGGAATTCTAATGGCTTGGAATAAGCTCACTATGGAGGTTTTAGACTTAATGAATGAATTTTTCTTGGTGTCCCTACACTGTAGATCCATGGTCAACTCTTTTGAGTGGACCATTACTAGAGTCTATGGTCCTCAAGAAGCCTTGGCGAGAAGTAGAATGTGGGCGGTGCTCTCTGCCATGCAAAGATAATGGCTAGGACCCTAATGCTTGGGTGGTGATTTTAATATTGTTTAGTTCACCAATGAAAGAACATGTATGCATTTGCTATCTCACCCATAGCCTAGTGGATCGCACCTTTATGGAGCTCAATTTACCTGGTCCAATAGACAGGAAGTAACAGTCATGAGTAGACTCAAATCTTTTCTTATTTCACCTACATGGGTAGACCATTTCTTAAATGCTTAGGAAATCACCTCCTACTTAAACATGAGGATTGTATGTCAATCCCTTACCCATTCCTGATTGAGCTTATGTTGTTAGAGATCTCAGCTTTTAAAGACAAGGTCCTAGATTGGTGGCAAAATTTTTCCTTCTCGGGTTCGGCTAGTTTTGTTTTAGCATTGAAACTGAAAGCCTTTTAAGTGGCTATTAAAAAGTGGAACAAAGTCGATTTTGGGAGGATTGAAATCAGAAAAGTCGATTGTCTTCTACATATTGAGGAGTTGGATTGTATAGGACGAGAACATCTATCAACAATGGAGAAATCAACAAGTGAAGATTTTAGAACACAACATTTGAGTTGGCTCCACTTTGAGGAAATATGCTGAAAACAAAAGTCTCGCATATCCTGGCTTTGTAATGGAGACAGTAACACTGCATTCTTTCACAAAATCGCTAATAACCTCAAAAAGAACAATGACATAGCGGGTATCCGAATTGAAGGGGAATGGGTTTCTGACCCTAGTATCATTTCAGATACTATCTCTAAGTTCTATAGGGATCTTTTCGAGGAGCCGTTCACTAAGAGGCCCTGGCTGAAGGGGGTGACCTTCAAGTCAATAGGGGACACCTAGTCTCGGTGGTTCGAACATCTTTTCTCTAAAATGGAAGTCAAGGAAGCTCTCAAAAGCCTTAAGGTCGACAAGGCCCCAGGGCCAAATGACTTCCCTAGGACGTTTTACTTGGAATTTTGGGATGTGGTGGGCATAGACATGCTGAGGGCCATCAAAGAGGCAACGCTTTGGTGGAGTTTGAACACCTCATTCATTGCTCTTATTCAAAAGGCGGGGGGGGCAATTGTGCTTCTTGATCTTCGGCCCATTAGTCTCATCAACATCTTCTACAAGTTGCTGGCCAAAGTCCTCACTAAGAGAATAGAGGTTGTCATGGGTCTTATTATATCCCCATCTCAGAACGCTTTTGTAAAAGGCTGCCAATTTTTGGATAGTTCTTTCATCACTAACTAATGCATTGATCACTAGATCAAGTCAAAGGAAGCATGGGTGGTTTGTTATATAAACATGGAAAAAGCCTACGATCATGTCAATTGGGATTTTTTGGATTGGGGGCTGTTTCAGATAGGTTTTGGTGGGATTTGGAGGTTCTGGGTGTAGGTATGCATTTGACGGCTTCCTATTTCGTCTTGATGAATGGGTCCCTTTTGGGTTTGAATAGGGACTCTCATGGGTTTAGGCAAGGGGACCTCCTCTCTCCCTTCTTGTTCAATGTTGTCATGGAGGTCCTCAGTCGCTTAGTAGACAAAGCAAAAGAGACTAGCATGCTTTAGGGGTGTATTTTTTAGCATGAGGGTCCTATAGTGACTCTTCTTCAGTTTCCTGATGATCTTTGTCAAGGCTCAAGAGGATATGGTCGCCAATCTTAGTTGTTTACTTCTTATGTTTGAAGCTCTTTTAGGTCTCAAGGTGAACCTCTCTAAGAGCAAGATGATAGGTATTGGACTGGTTGACAATCTAAGTCAATTAGCAAGGATGCTAGAGTGTCAAGTTTCAACCATTCCGGCCTCTTATCCGGGTTTACTCTTAGGTGGGAATCAAAGGAACAAATCTCTATGGGACACAGTGGTGGAGAGAGTGCAGCAACATTTGGCTGTTTGGAAGGGCAGATATATGTCCCAAGGTGGAAAAATCACCCTTATTAAAAGCGCCCTAACAAATCTTCTTGTCTTTTTCTCTTCCCTATTTTGGGCCCCAACATCAGTTTTGAGGAAGTTGGAGGACCTTTGTAAGGACTTCCTTTGGGGTTCAAAGAATGGGGTAAGGAGGTTTCACCTAATTAGCTGGAAAAAAGTTGTAAACTATCACTGATAGAGTAAGGTGGTTTAGGGGTTCGGGATCTGTAAGAGGTGAATAAGGCTTTCCTAGCTAAGTGGTTATGGAGATTCGGGAAGTAGTTTGATGCGCTTTGGCATCATGTTATTGTTGCTAAATATGGGATTCAACAATTCAAGTGGAGTAGTGGTATGTCGGCTAGTTCCTTTGGGTCAGGGCTTTGGAGATCTAGCTTTAAGACTAATGAAGAATTCCTGAGACTGATCAAGTTCAAGATGGGCAAAGGTATCAGGGTCCTCTTCTGGCATCATGTGTGTTGCAGGGCCATGGCTATGAAACAAACTTTCCCAAAGATATTCAACAATGCCCTTCATAAGGAGGACCGAATTGTGGAAGAGCATATCACCTGGACTAGAAATTCTAAAGCTTGGAATCTTCATTTAAGGAGGGCTCTAAACGATTGGGAGCTACCTTTAATCTCCAATCTCTTGACAAAGTTGGATTGAGTGGAAATTGTGGATCCAACCTCGAATGACTACAGGTTTTGGCCTTATAAATCCAAGGGCCAATTCTTGATGAAGTCCATTTACAAGTCGTTGGATGGTGTGGACCTTCTCCGGCATCCTTCCTCTTTTATTCGAGGATCTAAGGTTCCATCTAAAGTTTGCTTCTTCCTTTGGCTGGTTTACTTAGACAAGACTCTTACCCACAACTTGTCTGAGAAAGGCATGGAAGTGGTTAGTAGGTGCTTCATGTGCAAGGTCCATGTGGAGATATTTTTTTTGAGTTGGCCCATCTCATCCTCCATTGCCCATTTGTTTTTGAGATTTGGGGTCAGTTTGTGCTCAGATTTGGTCGAGTATGGGTCATGCTGGAATTGCCGGCCCACGTCATGGAGATTTGGCATCAAGATTTTGTGGGAGATCTCTAACAACGTGGCAGGGTCATGTGGGACAGTGTTCCCCATATAGTGTGTTGGGATATATGGGATGAAAGGAATGCCTGAATTTTTTAGGTTAGGGCGTCCTCCCCTTGGACGGTGGCTAGGCGTGTTGTCATGGACATGTCTTTGTGCGTGCATGGGCACGATGGCCTTGAGTGTGGGCGGTGGCATTTCTGTAAATAGTACGCAATGGCAATACTATAATAAGGTAAATATTTTAAGGGCTAGGATATGCTCCCTTCTAGCAGACCATGAACGTACACCTTAAGGAGGGGTGGGTGCTTGGAGGCACCTAAGCCCTTGACATGCGTAGGAGGCATGTCAAGGCATGGACAACACAATAGATAGTGTGCCACATGACATATTCCTAGCCAACATGAGCTTAAACTGTGAGGCATCCTCAACATGGGTTAGGGGCAGTTCTAGGCTTTTTTGGAGGGGTGGCCTAGGGTTCCCCCTAAGGACGATGTTTGGGGCTCGGTGTGGTGGTATTAGGCGTCTGGCTTAGGCCAGTGGCTTTCTATGTGGGACACTACTAGCAAGCGCTATGCGACAGTTATGGCACGTAGTTAGTCAAGTGGGCTATCTCGTGGTTGGTGTGGTTGGGTGTGTTAAGTCATATGTATATTATTTGCCAATCCCATGGTCAAAACATGTATGTAAGGTCCATGAGTCTTGTAAGTATCGTTTTGTGTTCCATAGAGTCAACTCCAAGTGAAGAAGACAAGGTGGACCAAAGACTTGAAGACCAAGACCACAAGACACCTCGGGATAGACTTAAGATCTCCAAGGAATTTAGGGTATATTCATGCATATATAATGGTGAGGAGTGTCATGAGAGGACCAAAATAAGCTTAGGCATGTGTCGGAAGACTAACCCTAGACCTAGGGAAAATGGCCCATGGGAGTGACTCAAAAGAGTCAAGTCCAAGTGCAGAACTAAACTCCCTTACCGGTCATAGATCTTTAGACCGGTCTTGTGTGCTCAGTCACTTAGGTTTGAGAAAAACCCGAGAGCCCTGACCTATGTCCTTGACCGGTCTTGCATGGGTCTGAGAAATCTGAGGGGTATGACCTGTGTCCTGACCTATCTTGAATGGGTCCAAGTATACCCCCGAAGGCCTTGACTTGTCTTCTTGACCGGTCTCACCCTTGACTGGTTGCATATCTCTTAACCGGTCAAGCACGTAACTTTTTGAAAATAAAAATCAATCACGTTCAATGGCCCCAACCTTTTAACCATTAAAATAGCTTCCAATCCAAGGTCCCTCATTAACCCACAATCCTTATAAAGAAAGAAAACTCCTCTTTCGTTCAAATACTTCAAGCACCGAGAGGAAACACAATTTGTCAATACGTGAGCTCCCAAGCTCAAAAATCTTCCAACCTTCTTTTGGTTGTGCTGCAAAAGTGAAATCCGTCGAGAAAATACTCTTCTCTCTCTCATTCTTCTCTATACGTTTCATTGCACACCCTTGAGAAGAAGCATTTGTGGGTTGTCCCAAGAGGAAACCCTTACTTGGCAAAGCTCAAGAGCCAAGGCTTGAAGCATTGTGGGTCAAATAATCACATTTGCTCATTAAGGAACACTTCCACTTGTTAGGAGTAGCAACATCAACCTCTTGTATTCAAAACATTCATTTTCATCTCTGAGTTCATCGGCTTCTGCTGGAGACACCGGAAGCGACACTACACTCGCCAGAGTCACTGGGTGTATGATTAGGGTTACATGTGCTAGTTTAAGGTTTTAGTTAATTTTCACCTTGATTGTAATTGTTTAATCTTAATAAAATTAAGTGAGCTCGGTAGTGAGCTTTTAGAGAGTGGATGTAGACCATTGTGCCAAACCATTATATATCTTGTGGTTTGATTGTGTGATTATAGTTCATTTTACACTTAGTCATTTCATGTTCAAGCACATAGACCAACTTGCATAATCACTTGTTAGTTGCTTTTGATTTGTATTAAATAATGCATCTACAACAATTTGCATTGGTCACACCCAGTAATACACAAAACAAAAAAGGGGACATTCTTAAGTTTAAATTTGCAAGATAATTTACAAGAATTTATAAATCCTATTCACCCCCCTCTAGGATAAACTTATATAGAATTTCAATTGGTACCAGAGCAAGGTTGCTCTTATTAGGCTTAACAACCCGAGCCAAAGATCTATACACTTAGAGATAACTAGATGGCCAACCAGAAAGATTCATATTCTACCACAAAACCCTATTCTCCAATGGGACTAACTATCCATATTGGAAAATACGTATGAGTACTTTCCTCTAAGCCATTGACTTGGGAGTATGGTTGTCGGTCCAACAGGGTTGGAAGAGACCCATCACTCTAGAAGAAGAGTGGGGTGACACTCAAAAGAAGGAAAATAACTTTAAGGCATTGAATGCCATATTTTGTGTCGTGAATCAAGATGAGTTTTGATGCATTTGTACCCTCACCACGGCTAAGGAAGCTTGGGACCTTCTACAGGTAACCCATGAGGGAACTAGTGTAGTAAAGAAACCTAAACTTCAAATACTCACAACTAAGTTTGAAGAACCTCAAATAAAAGAAGATGAACAATTCATCAACTTCTATACTAAGTTTCAAGACATTGTGAACTCTAGGGCTGCTTTTGGAAATGCTCTAAAGTCAAAGGTAATTGTAGGAAAGATACTTAGGTCTCTATCGGAAAAGTTTCGACCCAAGGTGACTGTCATAGAAAAAAGTAAAGATACAGACACCTTGATTGTAGAAGAATTGGTTGGGTCTCTTCAAAATTTTGAAATAACACTCAAACCAAATGTCAAAAAGAAGGGCAGTGCTCTCAAAGTAGAAGAATCTCTCAATACTGATGACTATTCTGAGGAGGAATTTGCTAAGGTTGTAAGAAAAGTCAAGAAATTCTACAACCAAAACACTAGGGATTACAAGAACAAACAACTTAGGAGATCAAACTCAAATTTCAGAAGGGGAGAAACACCTAAAGATGAAACCATTTGCTATGAATACGAAGGCCGATGCCATTTTGCCAAGGATTGTGCAAACAAGAAGAAAAAGAAACCCCATGGCAAAGCAATGGCAACTACTTGTGATGATGACTCGGAAGAGTTGGATTGTGAGTCCCAAAGTAGTGAGGACACCTCACAACGAATCAAAGCCTTCATGTCTTTCAGTACTTCCTTGGATTTACTATCCAATCATACACATGCATTAACAATGGCCCCATGTCATTTTTTTTTTTTTCATTTCCATTGAAAGAATAAACGAATGCATCTTCATAGTCTAAATTTTTTATTTACTCATATTATCTTCATGAAAAAAAAGCAATACCCAACACCTTTAAGTTAGTACACTTGTATGTATTCACTATGTTCCTCAAGTTAAATTATAAATTTTAATGATACGATTATTTAGAAATGTGTATCTATACTTCTTTTTTATACTTTTCAAATATCAATAAATATTTTCAAAGATTACACAAGGTTTCCATGATCTCTGCAATATTTCAACATGACATGTCCAACATGTCTGATGTGTTTCTAATCTTTCAGTGACCGACATTTCCACTGACGCCAACATTTTAATCTTTAGAGTGAACCTTAGGAACTAAATTAGAGTAGAAATCATTAGCATGAGATAAACCAAAATTTAAATTTCTTGTAGAGTCCCTGAAGGCTCCTTCACCGCTATCACTCCAAGGGTTAGGTGTTTTGTTTTGATATTGCTTCTGGCATGTTGATGTTTTGGATTGGATTCATCTCACGCTTTACCTGTCATAAAAATATAATGTTTTAATTTCTTAATTCCATAATTATGGTTTAATTGTGTGACTAGCCCACTGAAATAATTAACATATATACATATATGTATGTGTGTGTGGGGGGGTGGACAAATGTATTTTAGGTAAATTACATTACACATCTGATTAATTTTAACCAATTTATAGTAAGATAGTTATTTTTGGTAATTTCTTTTTTCAAACTAATTTGTTTATTGGCCTTCAAACAATCATGTATATTTTAGTGGACCCTAAACATCAAGATTTAGGGTTGAACAAACTAGTATGGTTCAAAAACTCGGATCGGCGGAACGGATCATCCAAGCCCAAAACCAATCTGGATCGGATTGGCGATCCATTTGTAGATCGTTCGGTCCGAACCCGATCCAAAGTAAAAAAAATCTGAAAAAATTCCTAAAAATTCATTAAATTCTTATAATGCTTTTCATGAAAAATTTGACTGAAAAAAACTTAATTTTAGGTATGTTAAGTGCATCATACATGAATAAACACTGTTACGGGCATGTATATTTATAAAGATCACGATTGAACATTTCATAACCAAACATTCAGTATGATTACTTCTAGTGCAGAAAAACCTAACCATATACAAATACAATAACATATAAATAATGATTAACATAATTGTAGGCATGTTGAGTGCATCATACATGTATGAACAAGGTTACGAGG
>JAOXJP010015230.1:0-17590 GCA_025762735.1 Platanus orientalis | reverse complement strand
GTCTCTCTCTCTCTCTCTCTCTCTCTCTCTCTCTCTGCGTCTTCTTCACTTGTTGGTTTCAATCTCGTCGCTAATTTATAATGGGTAGCTACATTTGCAATGAAAGATTAAAAACTTTGCAGGAGGTGTATCTTCAAAGATCTTTTCTGCACAAGGGCATGTAGACATCTCGGGACATCACACCATACGTGATCTCGTCTTTATTTTCGCACAATTTCCAACATACTTTCCACTCTAACCAACGTTTGCTCCTGGTTTAAAATAATAAAAAATATTTCTATATAATTAATTAGGGAAATCAAAATGGACGGGTCTACTAAACCAGCAGGGTATTTTCTTTTTTCTTTTTTTTATTAGATTTCCAAAATTAAACGTTTTTGTCTCTCTATTTTGCTAAACTAAAGGAATCAAAAACCTGGTCTGATATGTCAGCTAAACCTCCAACTTACAGACCCTAGTTCTCTTGTTTTTTTCTTTCTTTTGTTTTCTAAATCATTTTTCAAAAGTTTTTTTTTTTTCATCATTTTTCTGATTTAATTCACTTTCCTCAAATTGGATTAGGTTATCTACAGATTGATATCCTCAAATCTCAGTAGTTTTTAATACCTTGCATTTCACAACTTCATGCAAACAAAAAACAGTATACCGAAATATCATTATTATTAATGATGTATATTGGGAAGTGTTTGGTGATTGTTTTCTTTACTGTTTATTGCTTTTTCTTTTTATATCACACGCATAACATATTTGAATCTGATCCGTGTTTTGTTCTGTTGTGCTGTTTTGTCACAACAAACTAGTATCAAAGCTAAAGCTTCAGGTTGTTGTGGGCTGGTATTGAGGATTGTTTCTATTTAGAACACAAGATCCTTTTGGGTTATCAGCTGCTTGTTGCTAAGGTTCTTTTGGTTTAATCATTGGTTGTGGTTGTTTAGAGTCACAGGTTAAGAATTCTCTATTTTGGGGATTTTGCGATGACAACTACAAGGTTTAAGGTTGAGAAGTTCAACAAAAATAATAGTTTTGGCTTATAAAAGCAAGAGAGGTTGAGAACCTTTATATGTTGCTTGGGAACACTATTCAAGGTGGAGCAATTGTGTCTTCTATATCATATGTTGATATACTTTGTACATAGTTGTGACATAGAAGAATGAGTCATATATATATAAGAGATTTGACAGATTTGAACAAGTAGGGTTTGCTCTATGTTGAGAAGTTTGAATTTTGTAAGCATTATACTCATGAAAAGCAACATGGAGGCATTGATTTTGGTAGTTCTATCTTACTGCATCCAAGCAAACAAGTTGTGGAAAATGGAGATTTAAGTCTTCTTTTGTTGGAGGTGGAGTTGGAATGTGGTACTCCTATTTCATTGGGACTTGAGGATGTTATTTAACACCTCATTTAGGTTCTGGAAGCTTAACAGCATGGTTGTGTGCCTAAGTTGGACATTAGACCTCTCATTAGAGATGGTTTTGAAGACATGGTTGCAATTGCATTGGGTGTTGAGGATTTAGTAGATATTTCAACAAAGCCAAGTTTGCTGATTTAGTTGAAAGGTGGTTTGGTGGAATTCAAGCCAAGGTGGAGATTTATTAGGAAGTGTCTTGAATTCACACTATTTAGCTAAGTGAAACGACATTTGATAAATGGGGTTTTGACCTACTTAAAGAGGTAGGGTTTTTCTTGGGTCTCTATATAAGAGATGTTTGTGGGTTTTGTGCAGCTGCGGAAGAGCGACAAATGTAAGAATTTTTTTGTGAGAGGCAAAAATGTATTTTGTGTGGAGAGTTCTTTTAGGTTTTCCTTGGGGTTTCGCCTTTAGGTTTTGGGAACTCGTTATTGTGTTTTTTGTAATCCCTTTGTTCTCCATTTTGGTGGAAATTCTTGATCGTCTTCACCTGTGGATGTAGGAAATATTTTCTGAACTACGATAAACATTGTGTTTCATGATTGTTCTTTCCCATTTATTGTTTTCTCATTTTGTTTCACATGTATCACATACTTATTCAATCCATGTTTTGTTCTATTGTGTTGTTTTGCCACAACAATGTAAAAGTAGTTGAAAAGCAATCTATTATTGAATGAATTTATTGAACATAAATAAGTAGAATAAGTAGAAAAACATTACTTATCAGAAAAATGATGGAAAAAAGGAAACAAGAGAATTGCTACTATTTTAAGACACCTTCCTATTTTTCTTTCCTTATTTTAATTATACAAAACATTATTAATTTTTTATTGAAATAGTAAAGAAGCATCATTAATCTTTATTAGGGACTATTATTCATATTTACCAGTATTTACCAAAAAAATAGGGGACTATTATTCTGAATTTAATGAAAGAGTCATGTGGCACCTTAGATTTGGTTGTCGGTTGTCATCAAATCTGCTAAGTTGGCATCACAGATTACCATGCCTAGCGCTTACAACCATAGTTTTCCGACTCCTTGAGTTTACTCCACTCCTAAGCCTCACGAGCCAAGTCATGTTGTTGACTCCAAACTATATATACCTAAGTTAAGTTGCTAACTTAAAAAACTGATTTGACTCAAACAAATTCATGTGACTTGGTTGAGTCTTGTAAACCTTAAAGCGATCCAAAGCCAAGATGGAACACAATAAGAAACTCTATTGTGTGTGTGTGTGTGTGTGTGTGTGTGTGTTTTTCTTTGTTGCAGGTGGGTTAAGGTTTCTTTTTTAGAATCTTCAATAAATGAGCTCTCAAAGACATTCAAAACCCTATAAAAAAAAAGTAAGGAACTCGAAAGAATGAGGGCTAAAATGGTAACAAGATTAGACATTAAACTTAATCTTTTAATTATAAAAACCTAGACTTTGAAGATTGGATGGTATGTTTTTATATATATATATATATATGCTTATGTTGAAAAAATGTACTTTGTTTTTTCAATATATTAATACTAATAGTAGTACTTTTACTTTAGTTTGGACTTTAGAGTTTTTAAATTAGTTATGTCTAGCTTACTATGGTATTAGACTAATAGTAGTTTGTATAATTTTTTTTTTTTCAATTTTCAAGTTATGATACTACAAAATATTTATATTTATCAAGAAAATGTACAACAGTTAAGGAAAAATACTATATGTAATTTTTTTTATTTTTTAATGTTTATTATATTTTTTTAAAAATAAAATAAAAAGTGTCATGACTCCCCGAGCTGCTTCCAATGACTCTAGTTAAGTTACTCCTGAGCTATCTGAGTCATAAAAAATCTGAGTCAACAAACCTTGCCTACAACCCCACTTGGATTCCTTCTTTATTTTTATATTTTTTTGGTAGCACCTAGATTTCTCGTAAAGCACAATGTCCAAAATTGGCATCTAAAAAATTAATATACTTTTGGTTTTCAGGTAAAACCAATATTTGAGTTAATATAAAAAAGGTAACTTAGATATCACATTAAGTTGGTAGAAAGATTCTTTTCTAAGTGTGCAACAATCGTTTTGTCATAGTCATTACCCTTATGATAGGCTAAGCTTACCTTGGCATAGGATTTCCCTATGGTTAAAGGACTCAGGATCCTCTACAGTCATTAAACTACACTAACATGTTGTCATTGTCTACAATAGGATACATAGGCAAAAAAATGTGTTTTTTTTTTTATAATATTTTCTGCTTACTGTGGTGTATTGTTGACTATCTTAGTTGGTTAATGTAGTCTAACAACTGTAGAGGATCTGGACTACCATTAGAGTTTAAAGATTTGCATATCTATAGGGGATGCGAACCAATGATTTGTGTTTTAAATTTATCTAACTAGTCATGAATCCATGCGAATAGCAATGTGGTTTGAGAAGTATTAGTTTTTGTAATTATTAAATAAAAATTAAAAAGAATAATAAAAGATAAAGAGAATAAATGAAATGTATATAAATAAAATTAGTTTAACAAGAGAATCTAATGAAATAATCATTTGGATTCCTACAAAGCATTCAAAATTCAATAACAAAACTTCCAAATAATAAAAAGAGAAAGAAAAAGAAAACCTGATCTTGAATGGTCAAGCTACACTTTGAATTTAAAAAGAAAAAAAGAGTTAATAATATAAAAATAAAATAAGATAAATTAAAAAGATTACTCTCCTGTTCAAAACTATGAAGGATCATAGCCTCCACTAGAAATGCTATAACATGCAAATGAGCTAATCTAGAATATAGTGTTCTCTTCTCATGTAAATGGTGTTAAGATAATTCTAGCCTTTTGAAACAATTTTTTCTACATCCGGATGGTTAATTCCATGAAAGCACCAACTCCTTTTCCTCCCCCTCTATCGTGAAGTTTTTGTGTATGCTTTCATTAAGAATGCATAACCTACTTCTATGACCAATTTAAACTTTTCAAATTTATTATCTTAATCTATGCATAACCTGCATACCCCTAGCTAAATAGATCCCGACCTAGACGTTTCTTGTTTTGACCTTGAATCTATTGTGCCTCTTCACATTCCCTTTCAACAACCATAGATGTCTCAACATCATCAATAAATGACCTCAATTATAAGGTTCCCATGTAACATCCCCAAACCTGGACTCGGATATAGGATCCATATGCGCCTTGGATTCGGATCGTTACATTGATTTAATAACCAATGTCAACAATCTAATAGCCATAAGTTATCACATAATCACATTCTAAGTTCAATAATTACAAAAGTGTAAATCAATAAGTAGTAGCAGAAAAGATACTATAATCTCTAATATAAGTCTAAAATAGTAGAAATCAACTATCTACATCAATGGAGTGCCCTTTCACCATAATAAAAAACAAGGGAAATAATTATACAATATTCCAATAGTGTAAACTAAAATAAAGGGTCCCTAATATGTCCGAGACACATAGGCTAAGAATGTCGTAGCAAGTCTCTAGAAGGGAGAACTTGCAATCATAGTCAAACTAAAAAACAAAATGTCATAGTTAATCCCAATCTATAAGCAATCTAATTGACTATAGATAATATGAATCAAGAAACATAAATCTGAGTACTAGCAAGTCCAAAGGTCAATACATGACTAAACAAAGATCGAAATATTAATCATAATCATGTTAGTACAAACTAAACAATAATCAATTATCAAACTGAAGTCAAAGGTTTAAAACAAAGTTTTAAGTTCGAATACAAAATTTTGACTTTACAATTTGGAGTTCAATGCTAAATATTGAATAAGAATCGGTGTCCAAATAAAAAATTCATTATGAAAATCAAAGCTTAAGAGTTTAATGATATTTGTTAGTTTCAAAAGGTCTGATGTTCAATGATTTGAAGTGTTTAGAGTACAATGTTTCAAAAGGTCTGAAGTTCACATGGTTCAAAGTGTTCAACATTCAATATTCAAAGTGTTCAATGTTTAATGTTCGAAAGTTCTAAAATTCAATGTTTCAAAGGTTCAAAGTAAAGTATCCATATACTCAGGTCAACCCCACGGGTAGGGTCTAGATCACGTATCAAACTCCACGAGTAGAACCAATGTCCTTGTTGTAACCCCAAGGGGACGGTCTTGATTTTTTGTTTATCACTATAAATAAGGCCCAAAAATCCATAAAACCAAAGAGCATGGTCTGAAAAACTTTCTCATACTTTGCCTTGTAGGTTGGCCCAAAGAGTCAAAGGTCACACTTAACCCTGTAACAAGGCCTAAATAGTCCATGGTCATACTTAACCCTGTAACGAGGCCTAAAATGGGACAAATGTTCAAAGTCTAATAGGATTCACATCAATAAGTTTGAAGGTTCATATAATTTTGATAATCAAAATATTTCTATAATGCATAAAACGAACATAGGCATAGAATTTTCATGATTCAATCATTTCAAAGGTATGTGGTTCACTTAGATTTTATGTTAGTACATGATTCGATGTTCATATGATCAGAGTCACAATAATTTACTAAGATTTCACATAAAATAAATGTTTCAAAACATATAGTAGGATTCGATGGTCCACATAGTTCATATGATCACATAGGGATTAATCAATGAATCTAAGCATAAAGATTAACTGAATATTTAAGAGTTCAATAAAGTTTATAGAAATTCAGAAATTCAAATGATTTTCCAATAAATGTAACCATAAAGATTAACTGAATATCACTTATAGTATTCTAAACAAAGGGTAAAGTAAGATTTTCTATTAATTTGATCATGAATAGTGTAGATCTTGAAGGATTTACAATTTCACACAAATTTTCAAAGATTTACATGGAAAAATTCAAATTTCACATGATCTAAAGGATTCAATGAAGGAAATCAGTCCACACAATATTTAAGAACAACAATCTTTTACAAAATAGGTGTGGATATAAAGATTAAACAAGATCAATGGTTTAAAACATAGATTTATAGAAATTTCAGATGTTCTAAAAAGAAAAGGGTTATGAAAAAAAATCACCTATTCTAGCAAAAATTTTCGAGAATGGGTTGAACTTACCAAATTGGGAAATAATTTATCCTCTTTCCTCCCAAATCTCTCTCTTCCTTTTTATGTTCTAAGAGGTCTAATAGACCCAAATGATGTCATAGAGTGGTTATAATTCATCACAAATGAGAACCCACATGTGTGGCAGTCAAATAAGGGTATGCCACGTCATTTATGTACATGTTTGAATTTTTCTGGATTTTTCCAATACTGACTGGTCAAGGGTTTAGAGACCTGATAGACCTTTGACCGATCAGGGGTTTGGAGACCTATCTCTTAACCGGTCATGAGATGGGTCTTGAAATTCCTAAGAACTTAAACCTATCTTCCTGACCAGTCATGGCACAGGTCTAAGTCCAAGACCTATTCCTTGACCCATCAGGGGTGTGTTCTGAATTTTTTAACATGGACACCCCACAATAAAATGAGTATAACTTTTTTCTAGAAAACTTTGAATCATGCACCATTTAAAACATTGGAAAGTAAACTTAAAGGGCTTTCCAATGAGGTATGTCTTATACTCAAATTGTCTTGGAATTGGTATAAGTTTTCTTGTAAAGTTACCCTAATAACGTACTTGGGACGAATTTTGGACTTGGCCTTTGTTTTCCTTGCTTCTAATTCATTATATTAGGTCCCAAACACCTCAAATGACTTCATAAAAATATTCAAGGATAATTTTACCCTTACAGATGATTAATTATATTTTTACCCTTTTAATGCAATGTAGAGTATTACAAGCCACACAGGTTCGGATGTCAGGATGCAATCTTCTTTGAAATTTCATAGCTTTTCACATATCATCACCTGATATATGGGGGGTAAACCTGGCCAGCTCCATGAACTTGGCCTTATACTACAAAATTGTCCTACTTCCTTATATCCAAGGTTCATTGACTCGGATTTTTTACTCGACTCGGATAGCTCAGGAGTGGAGTTGATTCGGGAACCACTAGAGTCAACTCAAGGAGTCATGTCACTTTTATTTTATTTTTATAAAATATAAAAAACATTTAAAAATTATAAATAGCATTTTAGATCAAGTATTGCCAATTTCTATGATAAATATGAGCATTTTCTATTATGATCCTACAAAATTCTCATGAGTTAAGACTAAAAAGATTTTTTTTATGTGAAAAATCAATACAATAAGGATATTATCAAATGCTAATTAAAATCATTTGTAACCTCATTTAACAATTTTACACATACAAGCAAGAAGAATAAATAAACCTTAATGTTTAAATTTAAGTAGATATTTAAAGATATGCAAATCTACTAGAAATTCTATATAATAATTAATAAGAACCCAAGTAGCAATCAAAACTACAAATTATTCAAGAAAAAACTAGTTATAAAAACCTACAGGTTACATTTAAGTGGGTGATGGTGTACCTGAACAATGAATAGTGAACACCCATATAAAGAAACCAAACAACGTGAATAGTTTTTGGAAATGAAGAGTTGTAGTCACTAGAGTAATTCAGTTATTTTTGTAAAATATTTTAACCTAAATTAAGTAATTATAGTTTTTTATTAGGTTTTAATGTTTTATATTATTTTTTTAAATAAAGTTAAGAATTGATCATGAGACTCAGCCCGAGTTAAAGGAGTGATGTCAAGTCACTCTCATGACTCAGTCGAGTCTGGTATATAAGTAAGTCACTTATCTGACTCAACTCCTATACCTCATGAGTTGAGTCAACTTGGCTGAGTCATCGAGTCAACTTGGGGAGTCGACAAACTATGCCTGTATGAGTTCCATGAACTCCATCTCCTTCTCATCCCGAACACTGTGCGAAAAGTAATAGTCACGAAAAGCCCTAAGGAAAACTCCCTAAGTGAGTTGTTTGTCTTCCCCCAATGGTAATGTCTCTCAAGTGGCTCTCCACCAGTGCTCAGCTTCACCTTTCATTATAAAGATTGCAAAAATGGCCTTTTGAACCTTAGTGCAACCTATCATGTCGAATATATTCTCTAACTACATCTGCCATGCTTCTGCTTCCAACAGATCTGATGAGCCTTTAAATTCAAATGGCCCCATTCTTCTTAAATGCTTAAGTACACCATTCCCATGTTCAACATGCCTATCTCTTGCAGTAACATAGAATTGCACCACCTCAGCTAAATCTCTAATAGCTCTAAATAATCCATTAGGGTCCTCAGCTTCAGCTTGATCAGCAAAAGCAGTAGACCTATAGGGTGGCATCTTTCCCTAAAATAACTAAATAAACTTAATGCCAAACTTCTTAAAATACTCAAATCATCATCAAATATGTCAAGACTTTATCAAAAATAGATCATATCATATCATCTTAAGTTCAAATGTTTCATCTTATCCCTCTTTCTAATTATCCTTAGAACCTAAACCAAGAGCTCCATAAAAAAATGTCTACAGAACCTCAAACCTAGAGCACTGATACCAACTTTATTGTTCCCCGAAACTCATACCAATTGGGCTACAAGTTTTGGCTCATGACATTAATCCATTCATTCATAAATTTATACCATTTAATTGTTTATATATTTTTTGCCTTTTCATTTACATTCATATGTAGCAGAATAACACAACTAATCATAAACCATTCCATTCACATCAATCTAACATTCTATTTCCATTAAATACATATGGTTTAACATGCTAAATAAAATCCATAATTCAAAATTCATAACCATAGTCTACAATCCACAGTCTAGCATTTAATATAAACCAACGGATAAATAAATAACAACTCCAAATAACTGAAATCAAACTAATTTATTGCATCCCATCACTAAAATATAAACTAAACTAACATAAATGTCTCCAACTAAAACTAAAATAAACAACTGAAATAATAATCCTAGTGTCTCAACATAAATAAAATGTCTAATCTAATACCTCTAGGTCTCAATCTGGATCGTCTACTATGCTATCCTCTCATCATCTGAAATGTTATCAATTTGGGGTAAGATTGATAGGCTCAATAAGAAAATATATAAACTATATAGAAATATGGGTTAAGTTTAGCATAAATATAGAAATACTAAACTAATAATTGTACAAGATTTAACAAAATACGAGGCTATACAATTTTGAACATTAAATGCAAGCGAACTGATACTGAACGGAAAAAATTAACAATATTGAATCAATTATATGAAACTAATCTAGAACAGAACTAAATAGATAAGGAATCTATAACAATAGCAAAACAAAGCATATCAATCTGATAGCAAAACAAATACGATTCATACCATTTAATCTCCAATGAGAAGGGCCAATAGGTTTACTAATTTAATACCTGGTGAGAGGGTTTATCAATTCACCAATTTAATCCCTGGTGAGATGGCCAATATGATACACATCTACACTCCGGTGATAGAAAACTATTCTCTCACCCCTAGTAGTGAGGGATCAATTTACTAGTTTAATCACTGATAAAAAGGCCGATAAGTTTGCACCAGATAAACAATATTCCCGATGTGATGGGTATCATCAACTATTCCCCTGGATGGTAAAGAGTGGCTCATTAACAGATAGACAATATTCTAATACAATTAATTCCAAAAAAATACAAGAGATGCTTGACCCTCCTAAGCACATGACTAAGGAATCACTTTGGAAAAGATGAAAACACTCTTTGTTAGAACAAATGATTTAATTCTATAAATCCTTTCTTTTTAAAACTTATTTCGAAACAAAATCCTCTAAAACATAAGCTTGTTAGAAAATCTAACCTTTTGAAACCAAAACATCACATAATCTTTGGAAAACACTTTTTCTTTAAAAACAATGAAAATCCCTATGATCAGTTGCAAATCATCTCAGTAAAGTTGATAAAAACACTTTTAAAACTTGTTGAAATCTTAAGATATCTAATACAAAATCCCTCTTTGTAAACACATAGATTTAGAACAAGGTAGATCATGTAAAAAAATTTCAAGACATTACATGACATTGATTTAAGAACCAAATATGTATGGAACGAAACAAATTCTATGGATTTACTTACAAAACAAAATATCTCTATGCAAAACAATGGGTTTAAGATTTGAACAAATCAAAATCAAAGCAAAATGTTCATGATTCTTTTCAAAAATGAGATTTAATGTATTCTAAGAACCTAAAAAATTCAAAAACAAAGCATTAGATTATATGTGTTCTTACTTGTTTGATTGAAATTGAAAATTGCTCAAAAATCCTTTCGTTCTTCACCAAAATCCTAAGTTTTCATCAAAACCCTAGCTTTCTCCTTGATCTTTCTCTTCTCATTTGTTCCTTACATTCTTGTGCCAAATTATGTCGAGTTTTATTGCTTATATAGACCTTACAAGAGTCCCAAACTAATTTAGAAACTTCCAAGTCAAAAAATAAAAAATCCCAAAATATTCAAAACTAGTTACGACACCTTGATCGATCAAAGGGATTCTCTATAACACCCCTCACATATTCACAAATATTCACATATATTTCGCACACATGTTTCACAAGTGTCGCTCATATGTTTTGCACATGTTTTCACACACACTTAGAAGAATTCAAACGCATATGTAATGACCTGCAAACTTATGAAATTGTAGACATAAATTTGTATAAATATAGGAAGAATTAAGCGAGCAAACCTTATTTCATTGGAAATGTCTCAAAGTCTAGCTTTCAGCAAAAAAAATAGTGAGTAAATCTGACGTCGAACGAAAAAGATATAATCAATTTAGCATAATAGGGAAAAGGTTTGAAATATATATATATGTATATATATATGTATATACATATATATGTATATATATATGTATATATATATATAGGCCAAGCCTGTCAATCGGGAGGACCCCCGATTGATCTAGCTTGGGAGGCCTGATCGATTAATCGACTGGCTCTGGGTAGGCCGATTGATCGGGCACCCCCTGATCGATTAGTCCTAAGTGGCTATTTTTAGAAAGTCACTATTTTGCAATTTTTCAACTTTAGAGAGTTTCTTATTTGCTTTGGGTCTCTATTAGGGCCTATATAAGTTTAAGTTTTGATCTAATTCGACACAAAATCACTAAAAACAAAGAATATAATCAAAGAAAAAGGTAAGGTGTAAAACAATTTTTTGGGATTTTGAAAAAAGAACTTGAAACTTTGGTTTAGAATCCAATTTTAGATCAAAAGGTAAATAAATATGAACACTTTTACATTTTTTTTTATTCTCTTGAGTTCTTAGAACACAATATTGATTAATGTTTTCTAAGTTTTAATTCATGTTATGCTTTGATTTCAAGTCTCTTAGGTTCTTAGTTTATATGAAATTTATTTTTATAAATAAACTAGAACACTTTGGCATCATTTTCAATGTTCTTAAGTGTTTAGAATTGTTCATCTTCAGTTTTGTTAAGATTTATGGGCCTTTTGTTTTGTTTAAGTTCTTAGGAATAAGGTTTTTGAAAAAGGAAAAATCTATTTTGAAAGAAGTTTATGTTCTACCTTTCATTTTGATCCGTATAGGTTCTTAGGTGATTTTGATTTCTGTTTTGCAAAGGAACATTGAGGTTCTACTCTGTTTTGATTATGTTAGATTTCTTAAAATGTTATTTTGAAAGAATATTATTTTTTGAATGGGTTTCTTAAAAATATTTCTAGAAAATATATTTTAAAGATTGTTTTAAAAAGTTTAATGAGGTTATACTATGTTTTGATTATGTTAGATTTCTTAAAAGGTTATTTTGAAAGAATATCATTTTTTGAATGGGTTTCTCAAAAATATTCCTAGAAAATATATTTTAAAGATTGTTTTAAGAAGTTTAATGTGTAAATCAATATAATTATGTGCTTAGGAAAGTTAAACTCTCTTGGTTTATGTTTTACTTAAAAATGCATTGTTTTAATGATTAAAGATCATTTTAAAGATTAAGTTTGTTCTACTTTGATATTGTTAGTTTTTGTAAAGCATATGTAATTATTTAAAAGGATTATATATTTAGAATTAGTTATAACATGAGACCCCTTTTCCATTAAAGAAGTAGGTTCGATGAAGCCCTCCTCGTCGGGTTTAAATAGATGTGATTAGGTACCCTCTTTATTGGGTCACATATTTGACGATGTCAACTTGATGTTTACCACTAGGTGTGAGATAATGGTATCCTACCATCGAATTGTAGATGGGTCTGATCTGTTATATTACCTATTATCTAGCTCACAACACATGTGGGGGATTTTCGATATGTAATTCAATTGTCTAAAGTCTATCTTGCAACATGTGTGGGGGATTTCAGATATTTTGTTTCAGCTAGTCTAAAATATATGATAGTTATATGTTTAGTGTTAACTCAGTATTTCAGTTTTGTATTTCAGATTATATCATTATTTAGTTCTACATCTTGATTTTAGTTCTAATCTATTATCTACTTTGTCATAGTTTATAAAACCTTATTTTCAGTAGGTAAGTGATAAGTAAACAATTATTTTTGAAAGCATGTTTGGTTCTATTTTTACAAAATTATTCATGCTCATTAACCTAAATATATCTTGTCGTGCCCCAAAATACATACCAATAGGGCCATGAATTTTGGCATGTGACTAACACGTTCAATTAAATCCTTTACATAACCTATAAAATTTTCATTTATATGCAGCAAAATTGCATATTAAAAACCATAACCATTCACAGTCTCATAAGTTTAACCTATAAATAAAATTTCATATTCCATAATCCTAAAAAATAATTCATAACCCATAGTCTGACATTTCCATTCAAATAAATCAAGTCTAACATTGACAAAAACTAACCGATAACCAAATAATAAATTTAAATGTTGAAATCCACTAACTTATTACATCATTTAAATTAAAACTGAAATGAAATCACCGAACTAAAAATAATGTCATGTCTCTAAACTAAAAATAATTGAAATTAATAAACTCCACCTAAATCTCTAGCCCATATCTAACCAAAACCGTTACTCTGTGATCTCCTCCTCATCTGTGGTGTCAAACTGGGGTCAGTTTGACAAACTCAATAATAAAATAGTAAACTAAGGAACATTGGATCAAGACTTAGCATGAATCACAAAATAGATAGTTGCACGCTTTTAACAAAATACGAAATTGAACAGTTTGAACATATAGTAATAGCAAAACATATACTAAACTAAAAATAGTTAAAAACACATACATGTGAATGGTACAGAAAAAAATAGATATGAACATATTCATATAACGGAACTGAATAGAACAAAACATGTAAATTAGATGTCTAAGTTAATACAAATAACAGTTACACCATTTAATCCACGGTGAAATGGGCCAAACACATTATTTAATCCCCGATGAGAATGGCCAAAAACATCATTTAATCCCCAATGAGAAGGGTCAGACACACCATTTAATCTCCAATAAGAAAAGCCAGATACACCATTTAATCTCTGGTGAAAAGAGTTAGACAATTCACATAATAAACCAGGTGTGATGGGTATCATCAAACCTCTCATTTAATGATAAAGGGCGGCTTATAACAGAAACAATAGCCAATAATAATATAGAACATATAACAAATAATAACAGAAAATAAACAGATTCATAATAATTTAAATCATAGATGCTTAATCCACCTAAGCACAGAACTGTTGAACATCTTTACAAATCGGATTTTTCAATAACTATTCAAGACATATAGCATTCAGATTTGTAAACAAACATGTAGGGATCTTACAAAATAAAGAAAAATTTGTCTCTAAGATCCTAAGAGATAAAAACAAAAATACAAAAAAAATTGAAATTACTTATGTTCTTTGAAAACAGAAAACCCATTTTTAAGACTAATTTCAAATTTATAAATGGATTATAACTTGAAACAAAATGATCGGAATACTTGTAGAATAGAAACCAAAACAATTTAAAACCTACAAAACTTTTAAAACAAAACATGGTGTTTGTGTGCTCTTACAAACCCAAAAACCCCTTTTGAAAATAATAGTTCTTGGCTTCAAAATCATTCAAAAACCATAATAAAAACGATTTGGATCTTTGCAAAATAAAGTATATAGAACTTCTAAGAACCTATAAAGATAAAAAATGAGATTAGTTTACTTGTGTTCTTACAAAACAATTTTTCTTTTACAAAACAAGCTTTTAAAAACTAAAGATGATTCAAATCTAGAACAAAATGATCAAAATCTTTTGTAAAATGGAATCAATAGAGTTCTAAGAACCTAAAGAATAAAAACAAAATAATAGTTTAACTGTGTCCTTACCTCTTCTTGTGCAAAATCGTTCCTAAGCTTTCGTTCTTCTGAAAATTCTCAAAACTCTTACAAAACCCAGCTTTTTCTCTTCCTTTTTCTTCCCCTTGCTCTTAATCTCTTCTCTAGTGTTTCTATGACAATTTAGGTTGAGTTTGGGCCCTTTTATTCCATCTAGAACAAGAAATTGATCAGGGGAGGTGGTTGATGATCGGGGCGTGCCTAAAAGATCAGGCTTCCTAGCTGATCAATTGGCCCCCCCTAGCCAATTGATCAGGGGTCCTCCCGATTGATTGAGCCAAAGCCTAGTTTTTGAATTTTTTTTTTCATTTTTTGTTTTGACCCTTGCTCATTAAAACCCTTATAACATTTTTGTTTGGGGTCTATTTCTCTCATTATTTTTTTTTTAGATTCTAGACTTTTGTGCTTATCTAATGAAATAAAATTTTCTCACTGACTATTCCTACATTTTTGTTGCAGTGTCTCTAATTTTGTACTAATTTGTAAATCAGTACATGTGTGTTTAAATTATTCTAAGTGTTTTCAGAACATATATAAAATGTGTTTACGATGTGAGTGAGACACGTGTGTACAATATGTGCGAACATGTGCGGGGTGTTACATTCTCCACTCCTTAAAAATAAATTTAATCATTTGAATTTGACAAACCTTAAGTGCGAAACATGTGTGGATACTTTTCCTTCATCTCATCTTCGTCTTTCCAAATTACTTCTTCTTTTGAATGGTTCATCCATAGTACCTTCACATATGGAATCACCTTTGAACATAGAACTTGTTCATTCATATCTAAAATCTAAACCGGTTACTCATTATAAGATAAGTCCTCCTTAACTTGAAGTGGTTCAAACTCTAACACATGAGACAGATCACACATGTACTTCCTCAACATGGATATATGAAACACGTTGTGGATATGTGACAAATCCGGTGGTAGTGCTAGTTCATAAGCAACATCACCATCTTTCTCAGAATCTCAAATGGTCCAATGAACCTGGGATTTAATTTCCCTTTCTTTTTGAACCTCATAATATCCTTTGATGGCGATACTTTCAGAAATACATGCTCTCAAATCTGAGATTCAATTTCACTTCTTCTCTAATTTGTATAACTCTTTTATATGCTTTATGTAGCAAGCAATTTTTCATAAATAACTCTAATCTTTTTCATTATCACCTAGAATAATTTAGGCCCAAGTAACCTTCTTTCATAAACCTCTTCCCAACAAATAGGTGTCCTACACTTTCTTCCATGCAAAGCTTCAAATGGTGCCATTTGTATACTGGCTTGGTAACTGTTGTTGTAAGAAAATTTGATTAATGGTAAATGATCATCCCAACTTTCCTTTAAATCAATCACATAAGCTCTTAACATGTTCTCCAAAGTTTGTATGGTCCTTTTTGACTATCCATCTGATTGCGGATGAAAAGTCATACTAAAATTCAACTTAGTTCCCAAAGCATGTTGTAAGCTATTTTAGATCTTGTAGTGAATTATAGATCCCTATCTGAAACTATCCTAACTAGGATACCATGTAGCTTCTCAATCTCATCAATATACAACTTAGCCAGTTTATCAAGTAAATAATTTACCCAGACGGGTAAGAAATGAGCAGATTTGGTCAATTGATCTACAATAACCCATATAGAATTAAATCCCTTCCTGGTCTTGGGTAGTCCACTAAAAAAGTCTATAGATATGTGTTCTCACTTTCATTTAGGAATTTTCAATGGTTGTAATAATCCTATTGGCATTTGGTGTTCCACTTTCACAAGCTGATAGGTTAAACACTTGGATGCAAAATTTGTAATTTTCTGCTTCATGTTATTCCATCAATAGTACTCTTTTAGGTCCTTATACATTTTTGTACTCCCTAGAAGAACTAAATATGATGTATGTGCCTCTTCCATGATTTCCTCTTAAGTTCAGGGTCATTAGGTATATACTGTACCGACCCGCATTTTTACTTAAAGGGTAAAAATGTAATTTTACTCTTATAAGGGTAAAATTATCATTTAACATGTTTAAATAGACCATAGAGTGGTTTAAGAACCCATTGAACCAAGTTAGAAGTGTAAGACCCAAGTTGGGCCTCGAACCTATCAAGTTCAAAAGATATCTCAACTTTACATTTAGGGTACCATCATGGGCCCACTAACATAAACCCCGAGATAATTTGGAGTCATATCATACCTTGATGGAAATATATAGGAGTCTATTTTTCAGAAAAGTAAACTGTGTACAATTATGAGTCTCCTAGAAGAAGTTATGCTTATTTTACCACGAGGTGTTTGTGTTGACAGACCTATGTATTTGGGACAACGTCTCGGGCCCACTAACACCAATCCCGAGTGAACTAGAGTATAATCTATACTTTGTTAGAAAGGTCTTTGAGTATAGTTACCAACCCAATAAATGGTTCACAAAAAGGAGTTTTTTTATAAAAAGTTATGGCTATTTTAGTGTAAGGGGGTCAAACTTAGAAAAATGGCATCCGGATGGATCCGATCCATGCTGGATGGATCCACACTTAGTGGATCGATCTAACCACTATCCGAATTAATCCGAGATCTTAGATATTTACAAAAATCTTCACAAAACATTGTTAGATTGATCTGATATCCCTACGGATCGATCTGATACCCCTTTAGATCAATACGACACCCTCCGGATTGATTCAAATTGACCCAAATTACATTTTTGAACCTAAATCAAATTTTCTTCATTTTGGGGAGTGTGGGACCCTTTTAACTTGACCCAAAACCCTATAAATAAGATAAAGAAATCCTAATGGCCTCATTTACACTAAAAGGGAAAAGGGTTAGATAGGTTTAGAGGATTTGAGAGCTAAGTGTAGGAGTTCTTCCCCAAATTGGGTAAGTTTCACTTCTAACTTTGAAAATCTTGCTAGAATGGGTAGTTTTCTTCTTGAA
>JAOXJP010015220.1:0-17590 GCA_025762735.1 Platanus orientalis | reverse complement strand
ACTAATTGAACTACAAAATTTTACTAGTTTTAAAAAAGCATAGAAAACTATATATTTAAATTTTAAGGGTTGTTTATCTTTAAAAATCATTGATTTCACTAGGACTTAACCCAATACTTTTGTAAAAAACAATTTTTATCAACTAAGCTATGATAATTTTAAAAAAAAATTAGTATATTATATATATTAAATATATATTATATATGTAAAAGTGCGGGCCTCGGGTTGGGCCCGGGCTGGGCCGAGGTAAGCCCAAGCCCGACCCTCAATAAAAGTGCGGGCCTCGGGCCAGGCCTAGCTTGGGCCGGGCTTTTTCGGGCCTATTTGAGGGCCGGGCCAGGGCCGGACTCGGGCCGGCCCGGCCCATGCCCACCCCTACTCAGACTATAGTTCTCGAGCTCAAAACCGATAGTCCTAGATCAATTACGATATGAGTTTTGAGAATTTACTCAAATCGGTTGCAAAACCCCAAATCTGTTGCACAATCAAAATCGATTAGGCATTCCATAATCGGTCTGGAACCTAAATTGGTTTCAAAACCCCCAATCAGTTTGGAGGGTAATTTTGAAAAATAATTTTAATTCAAAATCCAAGGAGAGACTTTCAAAATTTAAACTCCGTTTTTCACATCTAAAGGTCCAAAATGCTCTTCCTTATGAAATATGTCTATCCTAAGGCCATGGGTGCTCCTCCCTACTATAAAATACATCTTTTTGTTTTAGGGTATGAAATCTCCAACACTCCAAGTTTTCTTTGAGAGAGCAAATTTGGGAGCCTTCTCTACTGTGCAAACCTCCATTGCCTACAGATTTTGAGCTTAAGTAGCTAGCATACTACACTTTATCTCTCATTCTTTCTCTCCTATTGAGTACTACTATTACTATTGAAGAGAGGTTGTGGTGAACACTTTCCTAAGAGGTAACTCACCTTTAGCTAAGTTCAAGGAGCACTAAAGCCAAGTACTTGGAGCTTGTGGGTGGCAAAGGCAAACTAGCTCAACAAGGAGTACCCCATTATTGAGCAACTAGCACCATTAACCATATTATGGTAATATTTGATTGTCTTTGCATTCATATTCATTATTGTTATTGCTTTGCTTCCGTCAGAGACACCGGAAGCTTGACTAACTCTATCGGAGACACCAGAAGTAGTATACACTCGTCGGAGACACCAGAAGTAGTACACACTCGTCGGAGACACCAAGTGTTATTGTTTAGCTTTCTTTTGAGCAAGTCTTTATGTTTGTATATTGACATAGGTTGTAATAGTACCTAAATAAAATGTATCTAATCTTAGTAGTGAGCTTTAAAAGAGTAGAAGTAAGCCCGAGTACTGAATCACTATAAATATTGTGTTGTGTGATTGCTTGTTTCTTCATCTTTATGCTTTCTACTACTCTTGATTAACACATATTTGATATTATACTTGAGTACCCACATTGAAACACACACACATACTTAAGACAATTAAAAAAAATGATTAATAACAACCATAAGATAAAAGGTAAATTAATTGAGAAATCCTATTCACCCCTCTAAGATTACTTTAGAGTTATTTCAAAGGGGATTAATTAGAAATAATGTGGTTGCCTCTAAGAAGGCTAATATTCTAATTAATACCCCAATCAAAATAAGCTTCAAATAATCAAGTCTTACTTCCTACCTTTAATATTCTTGCAAATATATAGCTAAGTTTTGCTTTACCACTTGTGGCTCTAGAACTTGAAGATTTTGACGATGTGTTGGTTTGAAATCCTAGTGCACAATCTTCTATGATTTGGTGTACTAATCAAGTATAAGAGATCGTGGGTAGACTTACAAATCACCAAAAACGAGAGTTCACTCTCTCTATTCGCACAACCATAAACCCTAACTTGTTCTTCAATGAGTTTTTCCAATAACGAGAGCGTAGATCAAAAAATGAATAGCAAGCATATATGATTTGAGGGTTTAATCACTATTTATAAAGTTTTATAAACCCTAATTGAGTGGATGCACAGTCACAAAATCCCACAAAAATGAAAAGTTTTCATGCATAAAACAAGTAAAATTTTTGAGTTTCCTGACTTGGGATCCATCCTAGGTGCTTCCCTGAGAGAAACCAGAGATTTGGCTTCTTAGAATCGATCTTGGATTTCTAGGATCGATCCTGATTCACCAGAATTGCATTTATTGGCTTTTAAGCCTATGCTCTTGCTCCTGGAAGCTCTAGGATCATTCCAAACTTCTTGGGACTTACCTAAGTGACCTTGGCATCTCTCTTAATGGTCTATTATATTGATTTTACATATATTGCTTAATTATGACCAATTATGAGTGAATCTACCTCTATAAGTCTATGGTTGGTCTTCTAAACTCACCTAGGTCAGGTTTGGTCAAACACACTCACACCACACTCTTTACCTTTGTATACCTGTGTGGCTCTAAAGGATGAGTCGTTGAAGCTTGTGTTGTAATGCTTGAGACATCTTGAGGTGACTTTGTACTGGAGCTTAAGACATCTTGAGTTTTTCAATGAGGCTTGTCTCTTAATTTTTGTGGTCTTTTAGGCTTTATGACTTGACCTTCTTCCTCTTTAACTTGGATTTACATAACTTATAAATTTATAAATACAATCCTTGTAACACCAAGTACATGACCACAATATACATGTACTTACACAATTTTTGGAATGAATTGACATACATAACTTATACCTAATACATTAGAATATAGGAGATATATAGTAACCACATCTACGGGAGGCCTAGCTGGGTTCATCAATAATTATGCTCTCACGGACATTCCCTTATCAAATGCTTGGTTTACACAGTTAAATTAGAAATCAATTTGTTACATATTGGATAGATATCTCAGGCCCATATATTGGGTGGATTTATTTGGTTATCGGCCTATAATCGCTTTCCCTAGAGTAACCTTTGATCATGTGGCCATTTTTATTTTTTTATTAGATTTTATGAGAGGTCCATACCCTCTCCAATTTGAAAACATGTGGTAAACCCAACCTCAGTTTCATGCCGATTTCAAAATGGTGGTCTACTATATAGGTGGACAGGTGAAAAGGGTTTAGATTCATGAAGAAACTTCAACCAATAAAAGAAAAACTCAAGACTTGGAACAAAAAGGTTTTGGGAACATTGAGGAGTGTCAAAGGCCAAAATATATTTAGGCTTAGAATTATTTGATTGAATTGAGAAATCTAGAGACTTGGATAAAAATGAGAGGGAGGAAAGGTGTAAACTGAAAACGATTTTGAAAAACTTGTAATAAACGAAAGCTAGATAAAAGTGGCTTACAGAGGTAGATGAGAACACAATTTTTTCCATATAATGACGATTTCAAAATGTGCAAGAATTAAATATCTAGAATCTAAATTGATGTAAGATGTATCGAGGACCTGGAAGAAATCAAACATTCATTACTTCAATTTTATGAATTTTTCTATGCCTCTCCCCTGAATCGCTGTAGGAGCATGAAAGTCCTTGAGTGGGATAGACTTCTGAGTTATAAGGTTGAATGTTTGGAAAGACATTTCGGGGAAGGTGAAATTCATAGTTTTATCATGGAAATAGATAGGGAGAAAGCTCCTAGTCTTGATGGGTTCATTATAGCATTCTTTAAGATTTGTTGGGATGTGACTAAAAATCAGTTAATCATTGATTTCAATGAATTTTATGAAAGGGGTCATTAATATGAGCATGAACTCAACTTTCATTGCCCTAATTCCAATGAATGGTGGAATCCTTGGTCCTAAGGATTGCAAACCTATCAGCCTAATTGGAAGTGTGTACAAAATCATCATAAAGGTCATACCCAAGATTATGGAAAGTCATGGCAGACATCACCTTTCCTTCTTATGGGGCATTTGTTAAGGATACACAAATTTTGGATGAGATCTTGATTGCTAATGAATGTGTGAAAGAAATAAAAGTAAAAGTTAAAAAAAATTCTTGTTTGTAATGTGGACCTTGAAAATGCCTATGATTGTATAAATTGAGATCATATTGAATATGCTTTGGATCAGAAAGAGTTTGAGGCCGATTGGAGAAATTGGTTCAATGGTTGTATATCCTTTGTACATTATGCCATTCACATCAATGGTATATCCAAAGGTTTTTTCTAAGCTAAGAGGCTCCTTAGGCAAGGTGTTTCACTATTTTATTTTATTTTGTTTTATTTACCATTGTGATGGAAGCTTAAAATAGACTGTTATCTAGAGCCAACGATATAGACCTCATCAAGGGCTTCAAGATTAGCAGGAATAATGTTTCAGTATCTCACTTTCAATTTACCTAGATATTACATGACACTACTTTATGAAACTAGGAATCCTACGTCTACAATACCATAATCATGTTGAAGTGCTTCAAATGGATATTGGGCTTTAGGGTAAATATACAAAAGAACAAAATTGCAGTATCGAATCTTTATAATGTTGAGCTTGAATCTTACGCTCAAGTGTTGGGATGTGAAATGGAAACTTGGCCCTTGAATTATTTGGGATTGCCATTCGGAGGTAACCCCAGATCTTCACAGTTTTGGGGTTCTTGTAGCATAAAATATGGAAAAAAGGTTGTGTTCTTAGAAAAGAGGTATATATCTTTTGGGAGGTAGAATTATTCTAATTAAATCTACTTTGTTTAACCACACTACATACTAACTATCCATCTTTAAAACCTGAGTGAGAGTTCTTATAGCTATTGAAAAAATGCATAGGAATTTCTTCTGGGAACTGATATATCTATCAAAGATAATTTCATCAAATGTGAGGTAGTTTGTAGGCTTGTGGACAAAGGTGGCTTAGATCTTTGACACTTGACTGAACTAAATGATGCCCTCCCTTTTGCTTTTAGAGGTTTTCATTGATCCTGCATCCCAAGACACTCACATTTGGTCTTTATCTTCTACTAGTATATTCAACATATCTTCCTTTTGAGTTCATCTGATATCCTAATGCCTAAACCACAACACATCCTCTTTTTTTTTTTTTTTGTCCAACTAAGATGGTGTGGCATAATCACGCTTCTCTGAGATATAAGGCTCTGTGATGGGAAACAACCTTCAAATGTGGGAACGAGGGATATGCTTCTACGTCGCCAAAAAGGGTGGAGTATTACCTCATATTTGTCATTTATGCCTCATGGAAGGAGAATGGCTAAATTATTAGTTTCTTCATTGTCTATCTGTTAAGGATGTTTGGTGTTACCTTCTTAACATCTTTGACAAGTCATTAGTGTTTCCCCACGATATTTGTGATCTCATTTGGTGCTGGTTTCTAGCTCCCTTCGGCATAAGGGGCAAGATCCTATAAGGATATTTGCTCATTGCAATTGTAGGGGCTATTTGGGAAGAGCGAAATAGTTGATTTTTTCACGAAAAAAGGTGGGATTGCATGCAAATCATTAAGGTGATTTCCATTTAGGTTGGATATGTGGGTGTCCTCAGTTAATGCTTTTGGGGGTTCTCCATCAATATCACTACTTCATCCTCATAGGCCCCTACGATCATATATCCATGCAAGACTCCCTTGGTGGAGGCCTTAAAGCTCAACTTTGGTGATTATTCACTCTGAGAGATGCTGTGGGTTCTTACATTAATGTGTTCACTGGCCCTTTGGGATGCCATCATAGAGAAACCAATGCTCTATTATTTATTTGAGATTGATCCATTCTATGGGCCTTCATTCACAATTTCTGACTATAGAGGTTGAATTTGCTAACGTCATCGGTTGGTTGAAGGGGGGGGGGTCTTAAAGGGGCCCATGGATATTATCCCATTTGGCCAAGGTAACACTTTTTTTTGGCTTCATTTCGTCTGGATTCTAAGAGAGGCTAACTTGATTGTGGATATTCTTGCTAAGATTCGGGTTCTCAAGGTCTCTACATACATAGAATGCCATTTCACTTAGCCCACTGTGTAATGGCATCTTTTGGGCCCTTGTACCTTGCTCTTCTCTTTCTTTTTTTGCACGTTCTCCTTTTCCCTTGTTTTATATTATTCCTTGTTTGTGTCTTTCATTCTTTTGTTTTTTTCATTCTAATGTAATAACTCTCTCCCTATTAATGAAATTTTCACAGTTATCCATAAAAAATGTTGAAAACATTTATCACTTGGATAGCATTGATGCATCTTAGAGATTATCAAATTCTTTATTATTGGAATAACCCTTATTGTTTTAATATGAAAAAAAAAATGTTCAACATTTGCCCAGAAAAGAAAAAGAGATTCTAGTAGGTCATTAGTCATATAGAGACAATGTTTTCAAAAACCTTAATTGTTTATTGGGTCATTACTTTTCGGCCTTTGACTATGATCTCTAGAAATGAAGTATTTCTAATGATGATGATGGTAGTAGGAAATGCGAACATTACCATTTTAAAGGATCCAAAGCTTCAAGTCAAAATTTCCTTGGTTTGAGATCTTAAGGTTTGGTCTCATTAAGGCATCCATATTTTACCAGTTTCATCGTTCAATTCTCTTGTTGTGACCATTTTCACAATGGAGAGGGTTCTTCAAACCACCAATGAGCTTGGATTTTAAGTTTTTTTTGGGTTTAATAATCTGATTTTTTCTATTTCATGTATGACATTTTATTTTGATTGATTAAATCTATTATGTTTATTCATTTTGTCAAAGTTAACTTTTTATGAATTGATTTGAATCTTGATATATCAATTAAAATGGATAGACATGTAGTGTTAACTTAAGAGATCATCTAATCTTTTTTTTATGAAATATTTATTTTCAATAAATCATTGAACTTAAAAAACAAAAAAAAAAAAAAAGATTTTAATGAAATATGAAATTTCTTTTTAATAAGAAGTTTTGATTAATAAGAAAATGATCTATATATCTCTCTCTCTCTCTCCCCCTTAAGAACAAATATATTAAATAAGTGATGTATGTTTGGCTTCAACGTCCAAATTTGCTTCGTCTTCTATTCCCACTTTGTGCAACTAATGATGGCTCAAAAACATACTTTGATGGCTCTACTAATTCCCATTACATCACAGGGCATGCCAATAATCTAATACAATTTTGATTGCATCACTCACCATGCTCTACACAAATTCATTTGCTCGTAGAGAGCTGAGCTTCATTAAGCTCAACTCATTAAAAGCTCGATTTGGTTAAAAATTATACATATAGGAAATAAATGTTCTGTGCAACTTGCACCAGGGGACGTTATATGGAATAAAATGCATTTTCCATATTAAAAAAAATGCATCACCCACCCATTTAATTCCATATGACGTCTTCTGGTGTCCTAGATAGGACATTTGCTCCCATATATATAAACGAGCTCAAATACAAGCTCAGGCTCGGCTCGTTGAGCTTAAAATGAGGCTCAGGCCCAGCTCATTGCCACCCCTATGCTATTGGACTTTTTTTTCTTCTTAATTTTTAATAATGACTTTTGGCGAGCTGACCCCGAGCTTTGTATTCATGTTTTGACAAGCCCAAGCTGAGCTGGGCAAAGTTTGGTTCGTTGACACTCCTAATCAGAGTATTGACACTCCTAACCAGAGTAAAGTAACTCCATTTGGAACCATGCCAAATTATTCTTGGCGTATATGTGTGGCCGGCGTAGGGTTATGTAATGACAAGAGAAGATAGTCTGTTATAGGGATGTATTGGGTAAATTTTCAGTTGTACTTTTTCTCATCTGGCATTGTGATGTATCCCAATGGATTGGGCCTAATAAACTTGGGCCTTATTATTTGGACCTATTAAATGGGCCCATTGAACTTGAGGTAGATTTTGTTTTCTTTTTATTTTTTATTTTTTATGGTGACTGACTGCATCATGTGAAGTAAGAACAGTTCAGTTCAAACCATCTGACGTGCTCGTCTGGTGGCTGTGGCACCTATCATCCAAGACCAAGAGGAAGACTCAGGGTCGAATCCCCTTAGAGGTCTGTTGCAGTGCACTGTGTTGTCACCTGTTCTGTCTTTCCTGACTCGGCTTGGGCCCACTTTATGTGAGGCTCTCAAAATGATGTGGGCCCATGTTGCCAAACCAAAATATTAAAAATAAAAATAAATTCCCATCACTTTTCATGTTGGACCCATGAAATGGCGAATGCCCTCTTAAAACTGAACTGTAATCTATAATCCTTTCCATTGTTGTTGATTATAAATTCCGGATTCCCATCACTTTGGAGCAATCAGCGGTTGATTCAAGCGAGAAGTAGTATACACGGTCCATTATTGTGGGAAGACACGTAATAAATACAAATAGGTAGTTTAGAGTTATGGGCGGAGAAAACCGAGTGGTGAAAGGAAAAGGTCTGCAATCTCGGGGGGCAAGTTGACGTTGAAGTTTTCAACGCAGAGAGAAGAGGAAGATTAATAGAGAATATGCGAATGAGATCTCCGCCTTCCCTTCTTTCCCTCGTTATCGTCTCCGCTTCCTTGACCATTGCCACCATCTCTCAGTCTCTCTGCCTTTTCTGAGACTTTCTTCTTGGTCTCTTACTGGTACATTCCTCTCCCCCTCTCTTTTCTTCATTTTTCATGATCTGTTCTATGAAAAAGCAAAAGAAAAAAAAAAGGGTTTTATGCATTTTCTCAGAAGTCTGTGCGCTATATTTTCTTTGGCATTTTTTGTTGATGGAAATCTCTAATTTCTCTGTTAATAAAAAGGGTGTTTCGATTTTCTGTATTCGAGTTATGACATGGGTTTTGATTTGATTGATTTAATTTTTCCTTACTCTAAATTTTTCCTATTTTTTAGTGACTTAAGGTCATGAAATCTTGATGTTAATATCTGTTAAAATCTTGATTGGTTTAATTTTTCTTATATCTAGTGACAAAAATTTAGAGTAATGATATGCATTTTCTCATAGGCCATCTTTCTTTGAAAACTGCTCGACAGGTGCTCTGAGAAATTCTGAGCGTGGTTTAATTGGGTGTGGGCACAAGCTTTTGATAACCCAAAAGGCTGGTGCTTTTTAGAACTTAAAAAGGAGTTCAAAGTGGTTTTTTGCTTTAGAATCCTTCTGGTTTCAGTTCCCAGAAAATGTCTCATGCTATCATCAAGGATGAAGAGGTTGATATTGTGATTGCTGCAATCCAACCTGATCTTACTTCTTTTATGGAGGAATGGAGATTCATTTTTTCTCGATTCCACCTGATAATCATCAAAGACCCTGACCTACAAGAGGACCTCCAAATACCACAAGGCTTTAATCACGATGTGTATACCAAGTCTGACATGGATCGAGTCATGGGCTCTTCTTCCACTTCCATTCTCTTATCTGGCTATTCTTGCCGGTATTTCGGTTATCTTGTCTCCCGCAAGAAGTACATTGTCTCGGTGGACGATGACTGTGTCCCGGCAAGGGATGATGAAGGCTGGTTAGTGGATGCAGTGGCCCAGCATATTGCCAACCTCAGAACTCCTGCAACCCCATTCTTCTTCAACACATTGTATGATGCGTTCTGCAAAGGTGCAGACTTTGTGCGTGGGTATCCATTCAGCCTTCGAAATGGGGTGAAATGTGCTCTTTCTTGTGGATTATGGCTCAATTTAGCAGATTATGATGCTCCCACACAAGCCCTGAAGCCCGGGGAGAGGAATTCTCGATATGTCAATGCTGTATTGACAGTGCCCATGAGGACATTGATGCCTGTGAGTGGGATCAATGTGGCCTTCGACCGTGAGGTGGTAGGGCCTGCATTGTTCCCAGGGCTGCGGTTAGCAGGGGAGGGGAAGCAGAGGTGGGAAACAATGGAAGACATATGGTGCGGGATGTGCGCGAAGGTGGTTTCTGATCACTTGGGTCTTGGGGTGAAGAGTGGGCTGCCATATGTGTGGAGGAAGGAGAGAGGTGATGCCATGGAGAGCTTGAAGAAGGAATGGGAAGGGGTGAAGCTGATGGAAGAGGTGGTTCCTTTCTTCCAGTCTATGAGGTTGCCACAAACTGCAGTGTTGGCAGAGGATTGCATGCTAGAGATGGCAGGGATGGTGAAGGAACAGCTAGGGCCACTGGATCCTGTGTTTGTTCGAGCATCTGAAGCCATGGTGGAGTGGGTCAGGCTTTGGAAGGCTGTTGGATCAGTATCGTCTTCCTCTAGAGTCTAAGAGGGTATGGATTCTTTTATCAGTTTATGTTGATTCTCTTTTGATAGCTTCCCTTCATGTTTTTTTAAGCTGTTAGCTGAGAAACCTCCAGAAGATGGGTAGGTGAGAATAAGACTTGCGGTTGATGTTCTTACAAAGTAATATGTTATCTTTTCCAAATGGATATTGTTTGCTGCTTTCCTAAACCCCTAAACCTTACAAATAACAGACCAGTTGACCAATTCTAGTATTTGAGGAAATGGTTTGCAATCGTGCATAAGGTAATCAAACTCAAGAGATCTTTTTGGTAAAAAATTGATTGCAAATAATCAGTACAACTGTGATGATCCATTGAAACAATTTCAAGAACTTCTGTGAATCTGAAACTATCAGAACCTGTTAAGAATCTACAAATTACCCTAAGATGTAAGAACAGTACATTGGAAATGATAAATTTAACATAGAACTACTAGTCTACTAGAGATCTTAGCATTAGTATTAGATAAAAAGGGGAAAAAAATTCTAGGTGAATCAAGGGTATGGAATTCCTTGCTGCTTCTTAAGTAATCACTTGCTATATCATGCAAGTATCTTTAATTTTATGAGATATTTTTCAAATGGTCTGGAAATATGCATTACATCTTAGATGGCTAAGAGCATCGGATCAGGTTAATTTTGTCTTGGAAGTCTAGTGGTTAGCACTGACTTTTCTATGATCCTTGCCGTCTAAAAGTTCCCTCTTTCATTCAGTTTTATCACTATATTTATATAAATTACCAGTTGAGAGACGTTTCAAACCAGTTTGTAACAAACTAATTCTTTAGTGGTTTGTCCATGGATCCAGAATTGTATTGAATTTCATGGTTTAGCTTCCTCTTGAACCCAACTACATCTATAACATGTGGACTACTTCATAGGAGTCCTGACCCTCATAAAACATAAGTACACTCCACAAAAGTGTTCTTATTAAATATTTTTTTTGGATAAGTAACGACTTTATTAAAAGAAGAGAAAAAATGAAAATAAAAATAGCACACTAGGGGGAGGAAACCCTGCTAACAGTCCTCCAGAATAAAGTTCCCACAAAACAAAGACTGAGACAGGACCCCTCTATTTGCCAGATAGTTGGCCAGAGCATTTTGGCATCTAGGAACATGAACAAGAGAAATAGCCAAAGATAACACCAACTCCCTAATCTCGTATAAAATAGAATGAATGCGCCATGAGCCCTATCCATGACCCATCCCCCAACTAATAACCATCTTCGAGTCCCCTTCCACCATGCATCCAATAATGTGCATCCGGTTTAACTCCCGAAGCCCCATGAGTAAACTCCAAGCCTTCGCAGTAGAGGAATTGCACTCCTCCAAAGGACCAAAAATAATTCGGATAATCTTACTCGAATGATCCCATAGCACACAGCCGAAACCAGCATGTCCAGGATTTCCTTTCGAAGCACTGTCAAATTTGAGCTTAAAAACACCTTCAGGAGGAGGGCACCACTCTGAGGAAGCTATCCTAACCTTTGGAGTAGACCAAGAAATAGTTGAAAGCCAATCCAATAGGAATATAGAAATATTAGTGCCCTGGAATGCCTTATCCAACAAGACCCAGCTACTTATTAAATATAAATCCTTGTTAGTAGACAGAATTATTAGAACAAGTACCATCTTAATCCTAATAAAACAATGTACAAAAACTACCCATATACTGGACCAAGAGGAACCAAAAGACATGGATTTTTTAGACTACCCAAGAATTGCAAACTGTGAACCGAACCCAAACTGATGAACCATAGACATTTGTAACCATGTACAAAATTAACCTGCTATACGGAAACTCTCACCTCACTCTGTATTGCCCTTGGAGCCAACTTGGAGCACACCAGGAGCCATCCCACATCAGCATTGTTAACTCAGATGATGTTCATCAGAAAAGTTTTCTGGCCCAACAAGTTAATTCTTCAAATGCATATAGCAGCTTGAAAATGGAGATTTTGGTCTCCTGTTGGCAGGGCTTGAGTTGATATGTTAGCTACCAGAAGCATTTCTCTACAGGCTCTGGTGGTCAGGGCCCAAATTGAACAAGAAACTCCATTGTGCAGATTTTTTTTTGGATAGATTAAGGGAGAATTTTATTAAGGGGGACTTCAGGGGTGGAACCATATTGATGGTGAATGGTGATTAGCTTCACGAAGTCTTGAGATTCCTAAAGGCATGTTCATTCGTGATCATATGGATCAAGACTATGCAAAATGGACTGCAGTGTTTGATGGGTAACTTATTGATTAATCTGTTCTGAACCAGCCTTACAATCACTGGTGGGTCTTAAAACATTACCCGTCGAAAACTGATTCAAATGCATTTAATTTTCTCCCTGAACTTCAAGCTATCTTCATGGGATAGGAAATTGCAGGAGTCCATATTGTTCAGAAGGTTCTGATTTATTGGGACTTGGTAAATGCAATATACTACATCTTAATAAAATTGAGATGGCCATGGAGGCCCTAATTCTTTAATCCAGGATTAGAAAAGCATTTGATAATTTCAACAGTTTGATATATAATTCATCTCTCTTATTTTAGAGAGAGAGAGAATCTTTTATCATGTGATTTCTTCCTGAACCATTTAGATTTGAAAATGATAATTGGAAAATTTAAAAACCTAATTTAGTTCAAATAATCTTAATAATAAACTTGCAAAAATCCAAATTAAATTACAATATTTAATTTAAATTTGATTCCTATTGAAAGGAATTAGGAGGAATTTAATTATAGACACTAAATATAAAGCAAAAGTTTAAGGGTTAATTAAATATAATTTTTATTTTTGAAATTTTTGTTGGGCCTAAATACCCTCTAAGTTAGTTACTTCTAAAAGATAGTTTTAATTTTTTAGGTAGTCTAATAATAATTGCAGTTTTTTTTTTTTTCATTTCAGTTATGTCAGATAAAAACTCCATATTCAGTGTATATACACAAATACACATTTATTATTGACCCAATTACCATAATAATGGCTATATTATTAAAATGTAAGGAAAAAAACCATTTTCTAGAATTGTTGATTTGGTATCTATGGTTATTTGTCTTAAATAAAGACATTAAACATTAACTGTCTCTCCTAAAACTCTAAGTGTCATGACCCAAATCCGTGGGCCGTGTAGTGCGTTAAGCTTAGATCTGTGACATGGGAATGACTTACTTGAACCCATTCTTCATAAGAGACCAATTCGCTCGAAATGTGTCATAACCCTCTTACCTATTCACTTTACGTCCTAAATAATAGATTATCCTTTTAAGTTTATCCATTAAGTCACATCTTTTAAGGTAATTCCCAATATATCATATCGCAGTAGAATAATATTAATAATACCATAATCTAAATAGTGCAATAGAAATGTAAATAGTTAGTCTAAAAACATCTCATAGCTTATCCAAATGTAAAAAGGGTTAAACATGTCCATAATGTGCATACAATCCATAGTTCCACTGGCATGATTGAAGTACTAAATTGTACATCCCATCAAAAGTAAACTAGAAACTGAAAACAAGACTATAATTAAATATCTGAGCCAACCGCCCAACCTCCAACTATCTCTCACACACGTCACAAGGCGTAGTCCAACCTATATGCCTACACATTTGCGGGTGGTGCCAATTGAGGTAAGCTTGACGGGTTTAACGGGAGGGTATGCAGTTTATACAACATTAAAAGAGAGCAAAGATAATCACAGTAGCAAATAGGAGAATTAATATAGGATAGAGAGTCAACAAAATAAACATAATCAATGAATATAGTCTAAATGAGAATCCTTACTACGATTCAAGTATGCATATGTCACAAGGTAACCATAATGATAACCAAAGTAGATCAAACTGAATTATGCATATGCTACATGCTATATGCCGCATGCAAAACACAATAGTGTCTTATCACATAACACATTCAAGTGTAAAAAAACCTGTAAAAGGCCTCTGACAAAACATATTGTATATAAACCATAAAAGGGTCTTCGGCAAAGCATATCATATGTATAAACCATGAAAGGGTCTCATAATCCATGTAAGGATCTCATAGGTCTCCAACCCATCACATCTCATAATCCATGTAAGGGTCTTTAATACCTCACATCACATAACCCATGTAAAAGTCTCCGACACATCACATAACCCATGTAAGGATTTCTAACACATTACATCTCATAATCCATGTAAGGATCTCTAGCACATCACATAACATATATTGGGCCACTAGGACCGTTTTCACTTATTAATGTGATCTGGTGATTGGGTACTTAAAGTCATAAAGGCTAATGTTGTGTCCCATATTATTCCCTTGGACCAGGGTAGTCCCATATTATTCCCCCAGACTAGGGCAGTCCCATATTATTTTTCCGGATCAAGGTAGTCCCATATCATTCCTCCCGGACAAAGGGTAGTCCTCTAAAATTCCCCCAGACAAGGATGCCAAACAAATCTGTAAAAAAACGATAAACCAAATCCATGTTTTTATAAAGTAAAATAGTCATTACGTAAGTATACCATTTGTAAAAATATCTAAATATTTAATCTCATAAAGAATCAAATGAATGAAGTAGTAAATCACATGAAAAAGGGTTAAATGCCAATATGTAAGTAAATGTGCTTGACCCATAACTAGGGGAATAAGGGATGTTCATAGATGAAAAATCATTTTATGACCATGTCTATATAAGTTAAAAACCAAGTATCTCAAGTCTTTTGGAAACTCATGTAGAAAACCCATATAAAATGCCACATGAAAATTTCAGAGCAAACCATGCCAATAATATGTACCACTAAGAGATATCACATGATGTAGGGAGTTATGTAGTCACACGAGGATCAATAGAATTAACACAATTCGTCATGGTATAACATAAATCGAATCAAACACATCAAAGAGAGTATTGGATTAACATATCAAGTCAATAAGCATTGTAAAGATACACAAATCATGGAAAACTAATCGTATGTCATTTCATCAATTAAGTGGAGAGTAAGCATTCAGGGTTTTTTAAGAGAAATCAATGGAATAAACCAAAAAGTACTACACAAGACTCTCTTCTCCCTTCAAATCATATAAATCCAACTCCTTAAACTTTCCAACAATAGTAGAGATTATCAAACTCAAAGAAATAAAACACTACCACCATATAGTTAACTTCAATTTCTAAGAACACATAGCAATGGAGTTAAATAATCCCTTCAATCATGTTCATATTAAAGAAATCAAGAAATTTAGAATCCACATAAGGATATCAACATTCTCATGGGGTTTGAATATAGAGTCATCAAAGCAAAACTCATCTTCAACAAATCCAAGGTTCGAAAAAAAGAAAAATCATGCACATAGAGCTCATCCATTCATACAACCAATTTTCATAGAGGTTAATCAATAAATCTTAACACACATGAAGTAGAATCACATTTTTAAGAACCTAGAAAAAGAAGGTGTAGTATAAAATATATATCCACTCACAAACCATCCATATATAGATTGAAATCATAAATCTTAGCAAACAAGGAAAAAAAATCACATTTTTAAGATCTTAAGAAAGGAAAGTCCGCATAAACAACATATGCACTCACCAACTAGTTCAAACCTTAGCTTCCAAGATGATCTTCCTCTACAACCTGCTTTCTTTTTGATGTTCTTCCTTTATCTAAGGGAAAACAAAATTTTCCATAGTTAGAACACATAAATTAAGGTGAAGTAATAGAAATCCATGCTTACTTAGGCTAGATCTAGGAAGAAAAACACTTATTCTAACCTATTTTCAAAGTTGGAAGAGAACTTATTCAATTGGGGAAGAACTTCCACACTTAGCTCCCAAATTTCCCAAATTTCTCTAACTCTTTCTTTTTTGGTGTAAAATGAGATCATTGAGGTTTTTTTATCATATTTATAGGGTTTTGGGTCGAGTTGGAAGAGTCTCAGACTCCCCAAAATGAAGAAAAATCATTTTGGGTGTAAAAAAAATGCACACTAGGCTGTTTCGGATTGATCCCCCCAAAGTTAGATCGATCCACATGGGTGCCAGATCGATCCGACATGTTTGTAAAAACTTTTTTGTAAAACTTTGCGGGTCCGGATTGATCCGGATAGTGGTGGATCGATCTGCTAAGTGCAGATCCATCTAAATGCCTTTTTCTCAGGTTTGATTCATTCACACTAAAATGGTCATAATTTTATCTAGAAAACTTCTTTTTGAAAACTGTTTGTTGGATTGGAAACTGGACTTCAAGAGCTTTCCAGGGGCATATGGCTTGTACTCTAGTTCATTCGAGATTGGTGTCGGTGGGCTTGGGAAGTTACCCTAAATACACAGATTTGTCAACATAGACCCCTTGTGGGAAAATTGTCATAACTTCTTCTAGGAAACTCGGAATTGCACACCGTTTGATGCCTTGGAAAGTAGATTCATAGATATTTCCAAACATATATGGGTTGCCCTCAAATTATATCAAAGTTGGTACAGGTTTGCCTACAATGTTACCTCAAATAAGCTCTTCGGACAACTTTAGGACTTGACAGGTTTGAGGTCGGACTTGGGTTCTACATTTCAAACTTGGTCCAAAAGACTCCTAAACCACTCCAAGGTCTGTCTAAACATGTAAGATTGGAAATTTACCCTAATAGGTGAAAAAATACAATTTTTCCATTTTTATACAAAACGGGTCATTATACTAATGTTGTAGGAGAGGTTAGAGTTAATGTACTTAAATATTTCAACACTCCCCCTCTAGAGGGACACTCCTAGGGGGAGCTATGTGCAAGTTCCCTAGAGAATATTTGCGTCCACAGAGAGATTTGAACTTACGACCCAAAACCTGCTCTGACACCATCTTAAATAAAGCAATTAACCATATCTTCTAGAACCCTAAGGTTGTAGGAGAGGTTAAAGTTAATATACTTAAATATTTCAACATGACCAATTGAGAGTTAGGAGTGTGATGCGGTGGTATTATCATTGCTTGAGAAATTCCAACCTTTGTGGAAGCCAAGACCAAGGTTTTCAAGGAAACCCAAGTGATCTATATGTTGTCCATAGGATTTGTCTTTAATTTTAATATTTTTTAATATTTTGGGAGGGTTTTCTTTGTGAACTTAATGTAACAAGGCCATATGAGCCATGAGAGGGGGTTAAAGTTAAATTAGAGAAAGAGTATATTGCTCTTGGAATATCCAACCAAGAAGGCATCTAAATGATTGAGAGATTGAGGAGATGGGGCGGATGTTGGAGATGCTAGATAAATATTGTTTGGGGGATGGCTGTATAGGTCTGATGAAAGTCTTTGGTGTATGGATGAAACAACAGGATTTGCTGTTAAATCGATGTGTGAAGCGCTTAGTAATCCTAGCCAAATCATGTTTGAAGGAAAGTGTGTATGGAATCTGAAGATTCAGATCAAATCATCTTTTCTTTTGTGGGAGCTTTGGTGGAGCAGGATGACGATGCTTAACAGCTTGATTAGAAGGGGAATGGTGCTTACCAACTGGTGT
>JAOXJP010015209.1:0-17590 GCA_025762735.1 Platanus orientalis | reverse complement strand
GCACCGACTTGTGCCTGATAACATTAATCATTTCATTTTATAGAAAAACCTGAAATGACTTCATTTCTAATTGTAGTCAACAAATTAGTATAAATTTGAATTAGTTCATTACAAATCATCACTTCATGGCTATAAATGCCCTGAGAAACTCAAATGAAATGATTACATGTCAGGTGACTTCCAAACAGGCTATTAAGAAATCAACAATCAAATAGTGATTAGGAGAAAGTTAAAAGCATCATAGGTGATGTTCATTCAAGTCAGCCTGCTTATTGATAAATATAGGTAACAATGAGCATCGATGGAAAACCTGCCTGTAATCTAGATTGCCCAAAAGTGCAAAGGTCAATGATAGAACACTTCACCCAGTGCAAAACTAATGGTGTAGAAGCCAATATAATGCTATAACTATCACTAGATGAGACCGCCCTGCTGTTGGGATGAGTTAACCGTACGGTAGGGAACAACGCATATTCTCGTTACAAGTGGCCAATCCCCATGGACGATATCACCTGCAACGCCCCTTCTGCAACGCCTCATGGGACAAGACACAAGGGGGAGGGGCCCATTCACTTTTGGGATGTTCCATCACCTCAAAAGTGAATGGGCCCCTCCCCTTGTGTCTTGCCCCACGAGTTGTCGCACAAGCAGGTGCCATAGGTGATATTGCCCCTCATTGGGGCAGGGCCCATTCCCACCCCCTTGGCTGCTAATCAGATGGACAGCTTAATTGGCCACATCATTCCTCCAATTGACTTAAAGAGGAGTTTTTCTACCAAAAGAATCTAAGGTATGGGCCCCACCCCTTTGTGTCAAGGATGTACCATATCGCAGAGTGCTGAGCGTGGAGGACATAGCTCCTGGCATCTGGGCAGCTCATTTGAGTGAACGGCCGTTTAGCAAAGCTAGATTTGAGGGCTAGTTACTTGTCGCAGCTTAGGTGCCAACATAAAATGGAAAAAAGACTGCTCATACTAAAAGGAGTGCCTTAACAAAATAATGATTACATTGGTCACTACAACATCCTCCATTATTAGATGACTAAATACCTTTTCTGGTATGCGTGTGTATTCGTCCATTATTTAAAATGTTAGATAGTAAATCGTCAACTCAATTTAACAAAGCGTTATCTCAACTACTTCAGCTTGGTTACATGATCCCAGTTCTGCTGTTCCACTCTAAGAAGGGTTAACTCACTAGATCTGTTGTTACCATCTTGAAAATTCTCTTATAGATTGGAGACACAAGACATGTTTTTAACAAGGGTGCAAAGTAGAAGAGTTTTTCTAATGCACGTATTATGATGTTTGATATATAATGAAGGTAGGTCATCATCCACGCGAAGTAGATGAAACCAGGGTACGATACACTTTACAATGAGCATTTGACAAAGAATTGAGGAACTGACTATGCTGATGAGTGAAAAAAAACTACCTTAGAACATGAGAAAGATGCTACAACGGTCACAACTAATTGACTTGATATAAATAGGCCAGAAAAAGAAGAAGAAAGCATCATCAACATCATCATCAAATCTAGTTAATCTTAAGAGTAGGAATAGGTCTTAGGAGTAGGAGTAACGTAACATATTATGTAAATTGGTTTGAGAGGATTGAACTTGATTCGTTCTTCGATTTCTATCATTAGCTTACTCATTGTAGAAAGGAATGACTCAACAAGAGAGGTGTGCACCTAAGGAATTGAGTAAGGTACTTGTACTGTGTTGCCAACTCTTATATCAATAGAAATTTTGTTTGGGCTTTTTATTTCTTCCCTCCAAGATTTGTGAAAGTCCTTTTGGTTGAGACATGTACCGAATCCATTCTAGTTATCTGGGTCAAGGTGTGGAAAAAATAAATTTTCCCAACACATAGATTGGCGACCACAGTGAGAGTCTACCTCGAGAGGGAATAAGTCTTAACACCCTTGAGAATGGAAATGCTCCCATTCATGAAAATGTTTGGTATGGGACATTCCAAGAATCTTATGATAGTCTCGATGAATTGGCCAACGAGATCAACAAACAATTTTAGACCACACCAAGCAGGTTGGCCAAGATAATTGTTGCTACTTTTTGGCTGACGCTTGATGAATAGTGGTTCGAAAGAAGACCAGAGCATAGGGTCACAGGATAGTTCGACGAAGGAGGATTCTTTGACTCCATATCAAGAACCCTGAAGAGATTCAAGGGGGAAAGTCAGACTACGAATTGTTTTAATGATCAATGGATCGAGATCCCTATGAATGAGCAATTTGGGGAGGTTCATTGGGAGTTGGTCGATCATGGAACACAACCTCCTCAAGGCCAGTACCAAAACTAACTCAATCATGCCATAATTCTGCCACACCAAGAGAGGATCGAAAAACACCCGCATTTTAGAGGATGCCCAAAGATCCCCTCAATGGGTTATAAGGGTTTCAATAGTGCTAGATGCCTTTAACGGGAATCCCAACTACAAAAGTGTTTGAGTTATCTACCTCAGGGAAACCCCTTGGTTCAATATAACTCTTACCGCTAGCCGTGTGAAGGCCTATACTAATAATACGGGTACCCACCATATGGACAGGATTTACCACCTCAAGGCCATGCTGTGAATGGGTCAAAGCAATTGAGTGGGTTGTGTTCCAGTTGAGTAAGTAAGCCAAGAAGTGGTCTAAGTCACATGAGCAATGTGACAAGGCAGTTGCATGAGACAGATATTAGGCAAACCTAAAGACATACACCTAAGGAGCCTAACACTAGTGGATCGATGAAGTAAGTTCTAAAGTAAATACAATGTCACTAAACTCGACACTGGTCTTATCGGTAATGGAAGACCAGAGATAAATCATACGAGTTAGTTAACCAACAAAAATGAGCAAATGGAGACTAAACTTCCTTCTAGGCCAGTTGATGCTGACACAATAGCGATTAAAAGAATAATAGAGAAAGAAAGTGGACAAGTACATTGACTGATGGGGGAAATCAAGACCAACCCAATCGAGTAGCTATCTAGTAGGGAGTGGTCAGGGAGTGGTCACTACAATTCCTGATGTTAAATGTCGACGTGGTCATAATCGAACATGGCAATCAAGGAACCTTTCCTTACTTTGGTAGGATCGATGAATATGACCCAAGTGGTGAAAGAGTTGAGTGTCGAGGCAAAAAGGCACTCGACCGAGACATCGATGAGCAGAAGGAAAGGGAGAGAAATGCAACACCATATAACATGATAACCCTTGAGTGCATCATGACAAACAAAACTAGGCAAAATCAATTCACCAAGAATTTACAAGGATTAGGTTCATTGTTAAGAATGAAAAGATATGCCCCAACTAAGGATAATGATTACTTGCATGGGTAAGTCATGTTAAGTCTGTCTTTGTCAAATGGGTAGAGTCAGGCAACACGAGGATACAGAGAGGAAGGGCAGCATGAAGATTGACACATAAAAGAAGACAAGCAAAAAGGGAATCAACTTGAGGGCATATGACAAAAGGGGATTGCCCTTGGAAATCTCCACAACAATGAGGACCTATAAAGATACCTATGGCACTTAGCTTTGAGAACTTACAATGGCTCATCAAAATAATTCAAGCCATGGCAATGATCACGTTTTAATAAGGAATGGACTCAACAGCATGATTTGGAAAATAACACCACTTTTGGTAGTGAAAAACTCAAGTGTGGTGAGATGACCGTTTGTTTGGAAATGGCCATGGCATGTTACAAAGTCCTCGATAAGAATATCAGAGGTTTTGAACATGCAAGAAGAGTCGATGATAAATCTCTAAAGCAACAAAAACCTCTATATCAAAATGTAGAAATATTTAAGACAAAAATAACCAACAACAAATATTATGAGTCCAATACAAAGACTTATATCGAGACAAAAAATGTCTAAAGAAAAAAATATCCTAATAAATGAAATGATAGAAAAACAAGGGTTCATATTGAGATTATATATTGTTTTTTAGATAAAATATGAAATGGCCTAATAATAATCAACATAAGATGTAGAAGTTGGTGTCAAATAGAGATAAGGTGTAGATTTTAGTAGAAACTGTTCAACTTGTTTGGCACCATAAATTGATGAGATTTGGATGAGGTGTATTTTTCACCTCTCTAGAGGTCACCTCAGGTGTCGCCCCAAGTAACGGTTTTAGATCAAGAGAGCAAAGGAAGGAACTCAAGTAGTGTGCCTCTCTCAACGTGAACCCTTTTTAAGAATTGTGGTGTGCGAAGGAGGATGAAAAACATATAGAATAGGACTTCATCTCTAAAGTTATAGATGGTGCCTTGTCTCTATCCGTAAAGCACTCCACAACTCGAGAAATACTCTGGGATTATCTAATGGATCCATGTGATCCTCTAGCTCCTTAAAATAAGGAGATCCATGATGAAATGACCATCCTTCAACCATGGAGTGATGGTTTGAGCAGAGGGCATGGCGTAAAAAGTAAATATCGAATAATCTAGTGAACAAGGGAACCCATGTATTAGCTATAGGCCCAAAAGGGGAATTACCTCATTTAACAAGGTTTGAAACCACCCTAGAAGTGTTGAGGTTTGTAAGCATGATTGTAGAAGAATGACATGATATCATGACTAAGAAAGATAAAAACAAGATGATGCTCTGGGTAGGTATTTATAGAAACACGGAGATAAGGATTGCTATAGGGCAATGAAGACGGTTCAATTTCCCACTCAAAAACCACCATTTCCTCTGCTTGTGACTATTGGAAGTTAAGTAAATCCTGAGAACAATTAACATTAGAAGATCTTTTATCCTAGAAAAGACAACAATTGGGATTGACCAAGTTAAATCAATTACATCCTCGAGCACAAATCTCCAAAAAAGCTAATGAGGCCCAGGTGGATAAATCTGGAGCCTAAGGAGAAGAACACACATATCTAGTAAAGATCTAAACTAGACATGTGCAGAGGGCATTTGTTGACACCACCAAAGCACCTCGATAGACCTAATATGACTTATGTCAAGAAGGGTTTCTCTTATGCTGAAAAGAAAAAGGTGTGTTAAAAACTTCCACTTTTAAACATTCTTCAACCTTGGTGAAAGGAAATACTACCTATAATCAAAAGAGGAAAAAGAAGATGAACCCAAAAGGTGTCACCTCCCACACTTCAAACTTTAAGGCCCCCTAATACACATGTTACTATTGTGGTTTATTGGGCACATGAAGTTTGAATGTCGAAAAAGGATGAATGATTGGAAAGTTTAACAAGAGCTTGAATTGAAAAATAATAAAGAAAAGGAAAAGAAGCTAAGACAAAAAAAAAAACTATTCTAGAAAATTGAGCAAATAAATCTAAAAAGGAAAAAGGATTTAGAAAAATTCAAAATCCTTAAACTCAAACAGACTTGGGTTAAAAAGACTTAGGTCATGAAAGATGACCTTAAGTGCTTTGTCATCCACACAACTCTTAGAGTTGGAAACATACGTAGATGGTACCTTGATAGTGGATGTTCCAGATACATGACTGGAGATAGATCACTATTTAGCCACCTTGAGGAATGACAGGAAGGGAGTATAATATTTGGTGATGGGAACTCAGTCAAAATTGTTGATTGAGGAACAATTGAAACACCAGGACTTCTCAAACTCACAAATGTCTTTTGGGTTGAGAGCTTAAAGCATAACTTGTTAAGCATAAGTCAAATTGCTGTTTAGGCTATGCAATCAACTTTGCAAAAGGAGACTGTGAAATCAAGGACAAAGGAAGTGAGAAAGTTCTTATTAGAGGTATCTAAACAAACAACAACTACTATGTTATTGAGTCCAAAAACTCTAATACATGCCTCCTGTCCCACACTACTGAGGTGACAAACCTTTGGCATCAAAGGTTGGGACATGTAAACTTCAAGGACTTGTCTAGGCTAAGCAAGAAATTCTTGTTAGAGGTTTACCTAAGATTGATTTGGTAGAAAATCCAATCTAGGTGGATGTTAACTTGGCAAACAAACTAGAGTAATCCAGAAGAAAGTGACAAATATAGGAACCACAAGACCCCTTGAATTACATCATATGGATTTAGTGGGTCCCACCAAAACTGAAAGTATTTGTAGAAAGAGATGCTTCCTTGTAAATGTAGATGATTCCTCTAGATTCACATGGGTAGCTTTTCTAAGAGAAAAGTCTGATGCCTTTGAAGAATTCAAAAGAACATGCATGAGAATTCAAAATGAGAAAGAAATCTCAATAAAAAGGATCAGAAGTGACTATGGTAGTGAGTTTGAGAATCACAAGTTCTTTGACTGATGTATAGAACTTGGAGTGAAACATGAGTTCTTAGCTTCAAAGACACCCCAATAGAATAAGGTTGCTGAAAGAAAGAATAGGACATTGTAAGAAATGGCTAGTGTCATGCTGACAAATAAAATTCTTCTTAATACGTTTTGGGTTGAAGTAGTTAACACTACATGTTATACAATGACAAAGTTTATCTCAGACCTAGTACCTCCAAAACAGCATATGAGATGTGGAATGGCAAGAAACCCAACATTAAATACTTTAGAATTTTTCAGAGCACTTGCTACATTCTACGGGATAGGGAAAATCTCATAAAGATTAATTCCAAGAACGATGAAGCAATTCTCCTTGGTTACTCTTCTCAAAGTAGAGCATACATAGTTTACAACAAAATGACTCTAAGCATGGAAGAATCAATCAATGTAATAATTGATGACCATTTGAAAATCCAATCTGATTCTTTAGATGATATTCATTTAAAACATCAAATTATGATGTCTGAACATGATACTTTTACTCATGACCCTAGTGGTAGGGAGTCAGAGGAGGATGTATTAGAAAGAGAGGAACTTCCAAAATATCATAGAATCACTCATAGGCATTCCTTTAAATATATCATAAGAAATCCTCAAGAAGGTGTAAAGACAAGAAAATAACTCGAAAATATCATTAGTCACTTGTGTTTCACCTCTAAAATAAAGCCAAAGAGAATCAAAGAGGCTCTTGAGGATCCTGATTGGTTACTAGCTATGCAAGAAGAGCTCAATCAATTTAAAAGAAATAATGTTTGATACCTAACTAAGAAACCTGGTAACAAGATTATAATAGGTACTAAATGGATTTTCAAGAATAAACTTGATGAGCATGGCACAGTAGTTAGGAATAAGGTTGGACTTGTAGCGAAAAGTTATGCTCAAATTGAAGGAATTGATTTCAAAGAAACATTTGCTCCGGTTACTAGACTTGAATCCATACAGATTCTATTGTCTATAACTTGTCATCTGAAATTCAAACTATTTCAGATGGATGTAAAGAGTGCCTTCTTGAATGACATTCTACAAGAAGAAGTGTATGTGGAGCAACCTGAAGAGTTTGTTGATCCACATCAGCCTGATCATGTGTATAGGCTGAAAAATGCACTCTATGGTCTAAAACAAGCTATTAGAACTTGGTATGAAAGGCTAACCAAGTTCCTTCTTGATAATCACTTTGATAGGTGGAGTGTAGATGAAACACTCTTTATAGAAATGAAGGAAATACGCATACTCATTGTTCAGATATATGTAGATGACATCATATGTGGATCCACATGTGAAGAGAAGTCACATGAATTTGCCCAAATTATGAAGTCAGAATTTGAAATGAGTATAAAAGGAGAATTAAGATTCTTCCTAGGTTTGTAAATTAGAAAAACAAATGAAGGAATATTTGTGAGCTAGTCCAAATTTGCATAGGAATTAGTGTTTAAGTTTGGTCTCAATGAAACCAAAACTTTTAACTCTCCCATGAGCACTAGTGACAAGATCACTGAAGATCTTAATGGAAAGAGGGTAGATACTAAAGTATATAGAAGCATGATAGGAAGTCTTCTCTACTTGACTGCTAGCAGACTAGACATTTCCTATAGTGTAGATGCTTATACAAGGTACCAAGCTAATCCTAAGGAATCCCTTAAAAGTTGTCAAAAGGGTCATAAGATACATCAATAATACTATCAACCATGGCCTAAGGTACTCATTTGATACCAATAATGTGATTGTTGGTTATTTAGATGCTGACTGGGCATGAAATGTCGATGATAAGAAGAGGACAAGTGGTGGATGTTTTTAACTATTTTGTATCTTGGCACAATAAAAAGTAGAACTCAATTTCTCTATCAACTACTAAAACTGAGTACATAGCAATTGGAAGTGGATGTACACAGCTTTTGTGGATGAAGTAAATGTTGAAGGACTATACAATAAGTGAAGACAAAATGAACTTATTCATAGATAAATCAAGTGCAATTCAAATATCCAAAAATCGAGTGCAACATTCAAGAACCGAGCACATAGACATAAGGCACCATTTCATTAGAGACTTGGTTGAAGAGAAAGTAGTATCCCAAGAGTATGTTGACACTGAACATCAACTAGCAGACATTCCCACAAAACCCCTTGATTCTCAGAGATTTGAGAACCTTAGGAAATCAATAGGTATGTGTGAGATGGCTTAAAGGGTCTACTCATGCCTTCGTAACCCCTAAGAAAATGTGTATGTCTTTAAAAGCTAGTGGATAACAAATTCATTAAAATATCCAACACTAGCCCCTAAGCCTAGCTTAGCAATCTCTGAGGAAATATGTATACACTCTATGGTATAACATTGGCTTAAAGCTAGCTGCCAACAAATTGGACAATTCTATATACCTACCTATGAGTTAGTCAAGTTGTACATCATGTGCTTGTAATACTTGTTGACTTAACAACCAAAGGACTACCAATTTGTGGAATATTTCCTACGAAATGACCGAATCTATCTCCATAATGATTATGACACATATAAATGTATGAAGAATGCTTGGACACCTATAAAACACCCAAATATATTCATTTCCATCCATCTAAGGTGTTTTAAAGGACTGGATAACAAAAACTACATGCAAAATGGGTTATGGCAGAGAAATGGGCAATCAAGACCGATCCTAACTACCTAGGATCGATCCTGAGCAACATGAGTTGCAGGAAAAGGGCACCCGATAAGAATAAAAAACTAGTGTTTTTTCCTTAAATCATCATTTGAGCTCTCCCAACTCTAGAAACAAGTCCCTTACATCTCTTAGCCTCACCTTTTTGTGAACTTATGTGTGAAGCATCCAATCTCTTTACAAACAATGGCATTTGCATCTGGATGAAGAACAAAATCCACGATAAATCTTCTACCAAGGGACACCCAATTTCCTAATGCCGCATGTCATACTAGGTATGCCGAGATATTTTTCCATCATCCATTTCATATTGAACGATTTATTGAGAGAGTTGTTTTGGAGTTCATGGACTTGACTGATGAGTTGGAGAGAAAAGGATGGTTACCCCTCATGTTTATCAAAGGGGATATGTATGAGGAGACAGTTAGATTGGTCTTCAACAATCTCATGGAGGATCCCAATGCGCTAAACACTTTTAACACAATAGTATATGGGGTTTGAGTGGAGGTTGATCCCTGAGTTATATTTGACATATTCAGGCTTCCTAGAGTGCAAAGTTACTTCATTTATCCGGTCTTTTAACTAGACAACAAAGAGACCATAGCTCAGCAACTCTACGGAAAGAGTGAGCATTAAGACTTCAAGGGCAATAAGATTCAGACTACTCTATGCCATCCAAAGGCTTGAGTACTAAACAAGATCTTTTCATAGAACCCGCTGCCCACTTGCCACCAGTCTGACATGTACATGGACATGATCAACATGGTTGATTGCTATCTTGAGGGATAGGAGATAGATGCCCTTGAGCTTATTTGTGAAAAGATAATCATGGAGGTGAAGGAGACAAAGAAGGCTGCTACTCTTCCCTATGGAATCTTGATAACTAAAATTCTAAAGCATTTTAGAGTGTTTCTTCCCACAGGAACCAATGTCAAAAGCTTGAAGTAGAAGAGAAAATTCTCCATGGCTACCCTCCGGATGATGAAGATTCCAGGTTCTAGATTCTAGGGAGATTAGGAAGAAAAAATTCAGAGAGATCCTACTCCACCTCCTGCACCCAAAGAGCCCTCTCCTCCACATAGAGAGCCTACTCCTCCACTTTGAGCTTCATCAAACCTAGTCTTCGATGCTAGTGCATCTTCCTTATCTCAGCCTTCTGCAACCACACTACTACAAGAAATACTTCAAAGGAAGAGGAAGTTGGTAAAGAAGTAAGATAAATTCAAGGCCAAGGTAACTGAGACACTGAATAAGCTCAGTAAGAGGATTACTCAGGTTATTGAGAGAGCAAGGCAACATGAAGAGTAGATGGGAAGGATTCTACATAATCCTGAGGAACCTCTTCATGTGTTTGAGCCTAACTTGTTAGAGAAGTCTTTTATTAGGGTGACTGATTCCGACATGGAATTAGATTAGATTAGGAGTGTGTCTTTAGTTTGTCTTTTTGTACTCAATATCACATATCTTTTTGTACCTCATAGACCTTAAGATCTATGAATAAAATTACTTTGGTTAAGACACATAGTTTCCTTAATTACATTTTTTTATCATGCCTACTTTTGTGTTTAGTCACTTCTCTATACATGCTTCACATTGATTAAATCATGTGTTCAAAATGATCTCTTTGCCAATTCATGACAAAAAGGGGGAGAGTGATCTAATAGTAAGGAGGAGAAGAGTGAAAAATATGAAAATATGCCTAATGTAAATGTATAACTTATGAAAATTATTTTTACTTGGGCTCAAAGCTTGTGCTTGAATCATTATGAACACATATTTTAAACATTTGATTGTTTGGTACAAAAACAAATGGATGAAAACACAACGAATATGTTTATCTGTTTATGCATTTGTTTATACATTGTACTACACACTTGATCACAAGTCTTGTGAGAAAGGTATATCTAGTGTGATGCAGATTAAAAGTGGAAAATCACAATTACATAGAAGCCTTCAAGAATTGAAGATGTGATGAGTATTTATTTTTATTCTTCTCTTGTAATATGTGTTTTGTCATGGAATTGACAGAGGGGGAGATTGTTGAGTATATTGTCAATTTCATGCACAACAAGGTTGTAAGTAGTTGAACTTATAGTAGGTTGTCATGGTTGTAATATTAATTATATCATTGTAAATTTGTAAGTCCAAGTCAAAGTCTTAAGGCTTACAAAGAACTACTTTGAAGACTAAAGATGAACATACTTGCAAGGAGACAAGAAACATCATGTTTATCAAGAAAAGCCTCAAGTACTACAACATAAGAGTGTGGTATGAGTGCGTTTGACCAAACCCATCCTATGTGAGTTTAGAAGACCACTCATGGACTTAGAGAGGTATATTCACTTATAATTGGTCAAAATTAAGCAATATATGTAAAATCAATATAATGGACCAAAAGGAGGGATGCAAAGATCACTTGGGCAAGTTCCAAGAGGTTTAGAATGATCTCGGAGCTTTCAAGAGCAAGAACTGTGGGCCTCAATTTTTGCATGACGGATAAATCCCTTTTGAAAATAGACATAAATGTCGCAGAAAAAATCCCACGTGATTAGGAGTCGCCACCAGTCTTTTTAATGATGTGACTGGACATCAATTTTGAAAATAAAACAAGTTTAAGTTTTAAAAATGATTTGAAATGTCTGACTCCACACTTAACTGGTCAACTCCCAAAGATTATAAGGTAAGTTGTTCGTTTATGAGTTGGAAAAGCTGTTAAGCACCCCACCTCATCTGCTTTCGCGATTACCTACTCTAAACCCATTACAATCTAATGGTCAATTTGATTTATCAATTTATTGGTCTCATTCATTGCTTTTATCTCATTTTATTGAGATTAAGTAGGGGATCCACATGTCATTTATCATACCATAACTCCACAATATACACTTCAAAGATGAGGAATTTCAAAATGTAAGGCTTAATAGAGTGATCAAGTTCAAGTCTCATGTGTGCATATATAAAAAAATCAGCAAGTGAAAATACACCAAGAGGTAAATCATACCATGACTCCACAATATACACTTCAAAGATGAGGCATTTCAAAATGTAAGGCTCAATAGAGTGATTCAAGTTCATATCTCATATGTGCACATGTAAGAAAAATCAGCAAGTGTGAATATACCAAGAATACATTGAAGCTACTGTACAAAATTAATAGCAAGTTGAACCTTGTATCCAGAATTTAAACAAGAAGTAAATACACTAATGAAGCATTGAAATAAATAATCCAAATATACATCCAAAGCTGTACAAAACTGCATGATAAATCCATAACTCTAACCATTAGAGCAATAAGAGAAATAAGTAGTAAAGTGAATGGGATCAAAGTTGACTTTATAAAAATAATGAAGACATTTAAAAAGTTATGAATGAATTCAACAGCATAGAGGGTTTAATAGGACTAACGGATTATAAAATCAACGAATAACTTGGACAGAATTATGATGAACACAGATGCTCTTTTGATTTTCTACATTCATGGATTTAGAAGTTATTACTTGGGTGGAAAGCAAGTCATCAGATGAAGAATAGACTTCTTAGATACCTATTTGAATCACCTATCCATTTTTCAGCAAAATTGACTCTAAGTTATTTTATCAATTACATTATTCCTAAGCCAAGAAGGTACATAAAACAACAAACTGAATTTAACTAAAGCAACACCCTTTTTATTTAAGAAAGTGTAAATAGTCTCAAATCACTTGCTAACATCACCACATTCCATAAGAAATGAAAACCGAACAAAATAAACCGCAATAAACAAATCATTAATCAAGACCCATTAGCCAACTATATTATCTTAGAGATTAAACAATCCAATTCTATAGCATGAATCATCATTCAATCAGATAAATAAATAAATAAATAAAAAGATAAAAAAATAAAAAATAAAACACAATCCATATACATAAACCCATCAACAATAAGAGCTATACTCAGTGATGTTACCTGGTCATTGCACACTAGTATAAAAGCCATAATCCCAATACGTGCTTAGATTGTGGCAACATCAAAATGAAAACCAAAAAAGAAGAAAGAAAATGCCCTCATGACTGAATGAGATGGGCTCATACCCGAATAAATAAAAAATAGAATAAAATAAATCAAATGTAAATAAAGAGATATCTAAATTGCCTACAACAGAAAACTTCATAGAGTAAGAAAAACTTAAGATGAACTAGACAAAACACCTGCTTATCTAGAAGCTCACAGTAATGATGAAAAATAAAGACTAAGATAAATATCAAGAAAAAAAATCATGGTTTAGAAAACCTAATGAGTGAGAAGCAGAGCTTCTCTTTCCCTTGTAGCACATGAACCATATTTTGCATCTTCCTCTTCATATGTTGGACAGAGCATATGGTTAGACATGGGTTTAGCTGGATAGAGATCCTCTTGGTGTTAGTTTAGAGATAGAGGTTAAGCATGAGACTGGTGGCTGATTCCAAAATGCTCCCCCCTTTTTTAGCTTTGGGGTTGATGGGGTTTTATAGAATGAACGAGGTGTGGGTGATTTTCTTAGGGTATTGGCCTAAGGTAATCGAGTTAGGGCCTGGGTTTTGTCATGAGGGAGAAGGAAGAGGATGGAGGTGAGCAGGGCATGCAGAGGAGAGGAGAGGGGGTTTGGCAAGCAAGGAGTCAGAAGGGGAGGCATGGGGGTTTTCATACACAGAGAGGGGAATAGGCATCTACAGCTGCTACAGAGGAGAGAGAGAGAGTGGAAGATCAGAGAAGAGAGAGAAGGTTTGACGAGATGGGAGGGAGTGCAGAGGAAAGGGAGAAATTAGAGAGAGAGAAAAAAAAGAGGGGAATCAGTGGGGGAGAAGAGAGAAGGGGTCGTGAGAGCTGGGAACAGGAAGGGAAGAGGATGTGGGGAGAGAGAGAGGAGACGGGGAAGGGTTTTTCCCCCTTTTTGCTGCGTAGGGGTGATGGCCAGGAAGAGGCAGAAGGGGGAGCAAGAGGGTGGAAGGAGAGGGGGATCTGTCGTTGGAGAGGGGGTAGTGGGTTGCTAGAGAGGGAGAGAGAAGAGGGGGAATCAGGGAGAAAGAGGAGAGGGGGGAGGTTTTTCCCCACCCACACAGGGACGGTGGCCAACAAGAGAAGAAAGAGGAAGGGAGAGAGACCAGGAAGAGAAAGAGAGGGGGCGAGGAAAAAGGAGAAGCCGAGAGAGAGGGGGAGAGAAGGGGTCATCGTACAGAGAAAGAGAGAACGGGGCTTACCTAAGTTGGGGGAGACACTGGTGAGACTGAGAGAGCGAAGGGGAAGAGAGGGAGTGCAGAGAAGGGGGGAAGGGTTTCCTCCTCCGCTCTACAGGGGTGGGAGGCCGAAGAGAAAGAAAAGGAAAAAAGAAAAAAAGAAAAGTAAAAAAGAAAGAAGGAAATAAAAGAAAGGAAAAGAAAAAAAAGAAAAGAAAGAAAAGGAAGAAAATAAAATAAAATAAAAGGAAAACAATAATAAAAATAAAATAAAATAAATAATAATAATAACGAATAAAATAAAAATAGTAATAATAATGATAATAAATAAAAAAACAGAGGGGAGCTATAATGTGTCCCTCTGCGTCCCATACACAAAAATAAAATAAAATAAAAATAATAATAAGACGATAAAGGGGGCATTGGATGGATTGGATCGATCAAAATTGGCTAAATTATAAAGAAAGGCTAGGGACTGCCCTACCCGTCTGCTGACTCGAAGAGAAGCGCCAAAACTGGGAGTTGTGCCAAAATTAGGTGCTTACAACAGTTGGCCTGACAAACTAAGAAAATGACAGAGAGAGCAGGGGGAGACGCAGCCAAGAACGTGGGGGAAAGCGACATGTGGGATCTTATTTGATACGCCACTACTCAAGCCTATAAGTATAAATAATGATTCACTCTTCAGGTATGAAAGAACAGAAACCCTAATTGAGAAATCTTCTTCTTCCACACTCCCCTGTGGCCTAACTTGTCCTTCGGAGAGCTAGAGGCCGACCCCTTGCTAGTGCCTAGCTTCTTGACATTTTCTTTCTTCGTGTGTACAGTGCTCGCTTCGTCACAAACCTGGGCTAGCTGTGGGACCATCTGATGGGTGTACAGGTCCCTGTAAACCTATACACCATTAATTGGCACCGTTTATGGGAATCAAACACAATTTTCCTCAGAACCTAAGGTCTGTATAGTCAAAACCAGGTCAATGGCAGCTCAACACGACCAGGGTGCTGAAGTTGACAAGCAAGAAGCATTCGTCTCTAACGGAGCATGCCCTAAAACCCCGAGGGTGGCTGTCCTTGAGCAGAGGATCCAATGACTAACTACAAGTGTACATCAGTTGATGAAACAAAATCGAGAGATTATATAAGAGATGAGGGGCTAAAGAGCTGCACCCGGCGACAACGACGTAGGACGGTCGGGACCCCACAGCCCTTCAATTAGAAGTCCTGACCAGGGATGAGAAGATGAAGTAGGAAGTGCTATAGCTTCCCGATTCTTGGAGGTGAGCCAACTTGGGGAAAGGGTTCACACATCGAACTTTTGGGAGGAGAGGAAAGAGGATGTAAGAAGGGAGATGGTGACCATGAAGGAAGCTCTCAAAGAGAAAGCTCTGGCTACCGTCGACAAACTGATTCAGAGGACAGACCATCCATTCACTTCAGAGGTAATGGGTCGACCACTCCCCGATAAGTTTAAGCCACCCCAGTTGGAGATGTTCGACGGCGAAAAGGATCCCCTCGATCACCTGAAGGTGTATAAGATGTATATAAACCTCTAAGCAACTCTCGACGAAATTATGTGTCGGGCCTTTCCTACAACAATCAAGGGGTCTGCCAGAGTTTGGTTTAGTTGGTTGATGCCTGACAACATTTTAAATTTTATAAAACTGAGTCCATAGTTTGTTGGCTATTTCATTGGCAGCCAAAGGCACTGAAAGTCTGCCACTTGTTGAATATCAAGCAAAACAAAGGAGAGCCCCCATGGGACTACATGTCGCAGTTCAACAGAGAGATGCTATACGTGGATGATGCCAAGGAAAAGATGATTGTTGCCGCTTTCATGGTGAGGTTGCTACCCTCGAAGTTTTTTTTCTCTCTTTCAAAAAACCCCTAGTCCCGCATGGCTGACTTCGAAGTGAAGGCTCAGCAGCACATGAATGCTAAGGATACCCTCAATGCTCGATCAGAACGAGATGCCTAGCCTAGCTCCCAGTCACATAAGAGAAAGAGTAAGTAGCAACAAGCCACGTAGGAAGAAAGGGGCAGTCGGGCGAGAGCAGGCAATGGCAACTGCGGGGTCAGATCCTAGGTTAACCTCCCCTCAAGCAGGTTCTAAAATTATACCCCCTCAAAGCACCTGTGGCGCAAGTGTTTCTACACATCAAGGATGATCCAAGCATAAAGTGGCTTGAGAAGATCCAAGCCCCACCAGAGAAGAGAAATCGTGACAAGTACTGTCATTTTCATCGGGATTATGGCCATGACACTAATGATTGCTTTAACTTGAAGGAACAGATAAAAGCCCTTATCCAATGAGGGTGGCTACAAAGATTTGTTATTAGGTGGCACTTAATGAGGCATGAAGACACCCGCTAGGATCCCCCCACTTGGGAAGAAAGAAGGCCGAAGGGACTGATAGGGGAAATCAAGGTAATAGCAAGTGGGTTTGTCGGAGGAGGAGAGTCTAGCTCAGCCAGAAGATCACACGTGAGGTAGATTCATGCTGAAAGGGATCGATAGATGATGATGACCAAGAGGCCAACAAAGCAATGCAAGGCAAAGCACCCCCCATCACCTTTCCTATAGAGGACACCTAAGGAGTGAGTCAACTGCATGATGATGCACTGGTGGTGACGTTAGTCATTTCAAACTACATCATGCACCATATCCTCATTGATAATGGAAGCTCGGCAGACATCCTCTACTTCTTGACCTTTGACCAAATAGACATCGAATAAGATAAGCTTAAGCCCATACAAACACCCTTGGTTGGATTCACGGGTGACAGGTTGCTCCTGTTGGGAACTATCAGCTTGGCAGTCACTGTCGGGGTGGGAGAGCAACAGATCACTAGGGTGGTTGACTTCTTGGTGGTCAACTGCCCCTCTACAAATAATACAATCCTAGGAAGACTGACACTGAATCGACTCAGGGCAGTCACCTCTACTTACCATCTCTTGATGCACTTCCCAACTAAGGGGGCAGTCGGGGGAGTCAGAGGGGATCAGGTGGTAGCTAGAAAATGTTATATGGCATTGCTCAAAAGGGAGCCAGTCCCAAAGGATACTATAGAAATTGACAGTCTAGAAGTTCCAGATGAAAGAACCCGGGTGGTGGCAAAACTAGGAAGTAAACTCAAGGATGTCATTCTCGACTCGAACACTCCCAACCAAGTGACCCGGGTGAGGTCAAACCTATCGAAGAATTTCAAGAGATGACTATAAAACTTCATCATTGAAAACCAAGACGTGTTTGCCTAGACACATGAAGACATACAAGGAATAGACCCCGGACTAGCTATACATCGGCTAAATGTGAACCCCACCTCGAGGTTCGTCAAGCAAAAGAAGAGAAACTTTGCTCTAAAGAGATCAAGTAATTGCAAAGGAAGTAGAGAAATTGTTGAAAGCCCGATTCATAAGGGAGGTTCACTACCCAAACTAGCTTACAAACATAGTTAT
>JAOXJP010015198.1:0-17590 GCA_025762735.1 Platanus orientalis | reverse complement strand
GCTTTTAACGACACATGGAAATTAGAATCGGAAGATCCACAAGCATATTTTGTTCGTCGAAAGCTCGGATCTTGTCCCCGTTCCCAACTTTTTATTAATTTTCTAATCCATCTTTTTCACCATTGTTTATTGTTTATTCCAATTTTTACATTCGGCAAAAAACCAGTCTACGTTGCATATGTAAGACGGATTTCTCGGCTTTCCACGAGGCTTTGGGGGAATATCTGAAGCCGCGAATTCATTGTCGGATTAATCAAGAAGAAATCCGCTTCTGATGAATAGTGGGTTTTGTCTTGTTTTTCTTGGATCGAAGGAGCATCTGCTTGGTTTAAATTCGACCATGATATCAGCTGTTTGGGACCGTGGAAGAACGGCTCTGACGAAACAACTCTACCTTTTTCTGCCATTTGGCTTTGGACCAGTTCCAGAGAAAGCAACTATAAGGTTAGTTGTTAAGACCCATCAAGAGCTAAACTCTGTTTTCAAGACTTCTTAGCGTAGTAGGATTTAGGAGTAGGAAAGATAGTTAGATTTCTATTTTTATGTGGAAATTCATTTTTTTCTAATTGGGTTTGTGATTACCCATCTTTTTGTTTGTGCATTTTTCTCATCTGTGGGCTTATTTTTTGACGTCCGCTGAGATGGGCATTACAGGGAGCTGAACAGATTGCAGAGAGGTTCGAGATTGTTGAGAGGTTTTTTTGGCTCCAGCAGTTACATATTTCTTTCTTTTTTACCTCGTGTTATCTTGGAGGTGCGTATTTTTGGTTATTTGAAACTGGGTTTTGATGCAAATGCCAATATGTGCTTGAAAGATTGAAGTTTTTTGTTTGGGAATGCTGGGTTTCTAATCTTTTTATTATTTATTGCAAATGAAAGATGATTGGGTTTTATTTGCGTATGAGACTTTTTGTCCTCTGCTTCTAACATTGGACATGATAAAAGACGAAAAGAGAAATTCTTCCTTCTTATTGCATTACTGCAAGCAAGATCATTCTAGTTTTGTTAGTTATATCATTGTTTATGTTGGGTTAAAAGTTGGTTACAGGCTACATTTTTTTTTTGTTTGGGTAAAGAGGTACAGGCTACATTTGAATGAGAATATGTTTGTATCGTGTGGCATCTTTTTGTCTTTGTTTATATCTCCTCCTTCTTCCCCCTTCAGTTAATAGGAGCTTTGGTTTATACGTAAAGATTTTGCTTCTATGGCTTTCTGTTTTTGTCGTTCCTTGTGTCTTTTATTGAGTTTTGAGTTTATATAGAAACCTGCTTTTAAGTTCTAACCAATCAAACAATAAGGAAAACAAGATCTCTCACTCTTTTTCTTTTTAAGCAATATATATAAGCTTTCTTTGAGTTGGGTTTTGCCATCTCTGGGCTTGGATGCATTTCAAGTTGCCCTCTAGATTGCCTAGCTTGAATTACTAAGACTGAGATGCTTGGAGTTAAAATACTTGATGCTGAAACGGTGGGTATGATGGAACTCATGCTTTTATTTGATCTCACTAGGTTGTGCTTCTGGGAAGTTTGAGTTACAGAAACAATGGACCCTGGGAAATCGATGGAAGATCAGTTCTCCAAGTTGCATCCATGCTTTCCCGTGACCACAAGAGTCGCGATCCTTGGAGCTGGTCCAAGTGGTTTATCTGCTGCTTATGCACTGGCTAAGCTCGGTTACAGTAATATAACTGTGCTAGAGAAATACCAAACAGTAGGAGGCATGTGTGAATCAGTTGAAATTCAAGGTACATGATTTGCCGAAACTGATGTCTTCTATGCTTGCCTTTTATGTAATAAATTCTGATTACTTCGTTATATCATGTTTCTTACAGGAAAGGTTTATGATCTAGGAGGTCAAGTTCTTGCTGCAAACAGTGCTCCTGTTGTCTTTCACTTAGCAAAAGAGATGGGATCTGAACTAGAGGAAATGGACTCCCATAAGTTGGCTCTCATTGATAGCTCTACAGGAAAGTATCAGGACTTGAAAGTGGCTGATGATTATGTATCTCTAATCTCTCTTACCTTAAAACTCCAGGTCAGTTTCATTTTATAAAGATAGCCTTATGAACTTGTTTGATTCATGCACTGAAGACCTAGTTTAATTCTTTATTTCTTCGCAGGATAAGGCAAAGGAGTCTAGTAGAATTGGGGTCCATGCCATGAGTGAAATTGCATCGGAATCAACTCCCAAATTTCTTGAATATTATGGGTTTAAATCTGTCCCAAAGTCAGTTGCTTATGGATACACTGCTTCTGGGTATGGTTTTGTCCAAGACATGCCATATGCTTACATCCATGAATTTACTCGAACTTCCATGGCTGGAAAGATTCGCCGTTTTAAAGGAGGATACACGAGCTTGTGGCAGAAGATCAGTCAATCTCTGCCAATAGAAGTCCACTGCAACACTGAAGTTTTGGCAGTCAGACGCAGTTCGGTTGGTGTCAGCATGGATGTTAAGAATGCGAATGGAGATATCAAAGCCCTTGAATTTGATAAGATTATCGTTTCAGGTGCTTTCCCCTTCAAGGATGGAAGAACTTACAGATCACCATCTTTAGTCTCAGCAGGTTAGTTGAAGCTTTGGATAATCACCCAGATAATTCCACATTTGAAATGTTCTTATTAGGGTTGCTTTTTGCAGCTACTGAGACTGAGGTACTGGATATGAATAACCTGGAAAAGGAATTGTTCAGTAAAGTACAGACCATCGATTACTACACCACTGTTTTGAAGATTAAAGGGCTGGAACACATACCGATGGGATTTTATTACTTTGGGGAATTCATGGAGGATCCCACAACTATTGGGAATCCAGTGGCAATGCAGAGGTTCTATGCGGATACAGATATTTTCCTGTTCTGGTCTTATGGCAACTTTGAAGATATCAAGGGACCAACAGTGACCAAGCTTTCAATCGACGCAGTGAAGAACATGGGAGGAGAAGTTGTGAATGTGGTTTTACAACGGCAATTTAAGTATTTTCCTCATGTTAATAGCCAAGGTATGTTCGATAAGTTATTTCTATACCATTTATTCTGTTTGACACCTAACAGCTTTGATGTACTGATTCCTTTGTATTGAAATAAAGATATGAAGGATGGGTTCTATGAGAAATTGGAGTCTGAACTTCAAGGCCTGCAGAACACTTACTATGTTGGTGGACTTATGGCATTTGAGCTCACAGAGAGAAATTCATCCTATTCCATGGCTCTGGTGTGCAAGCACTTTGCAAATGACAGTGCTCTACCTGTGCACCCATATGTTAAGGTAACCTGACAAATACCGGCATTATAAATTGATCATGATCTGATAGCTCATAACATTAAAGTTATAAACAATGATTCCTTAGAAATTAATCAATATACTTATCGGAAGCATCTGTTTTTGCAGAGGTTGTTACCATTACTTTCTACTCCTGGGGCCTGCAATATTAAAGAATTAGATGAATTCCCAGGATTGGCATTTCCTGATCTGTCTAGTCTTGATGGTTATTTGAAGCACTGGGGAACTCATATAGCCACCCAAAACAAGACCCTCTATAATTGGATCAATGAAGAAGGGAATTTGATGTGCCAGAGGACCTACAGAGAACTCAATGCAAATGCATCTCACATTGCTCATAAGCTCTTAACAGGCCATAAACCAGTTATCAAGCCTGGCGACAGGGTTCTCCTGGTCTATGTCCCTGGTTTAGATTTCGTTGATGCCTTCTTTGGGTGCCTAAGAGCTAAGGTCTTACCAGTCCCAGTTCTTCCTCCTGATCCAATGCAAAGAGGTGGACAAGCACTTCTCAAAATTGAAAACATCTCCAATTCATGCAATGCTGTGGCCATTCTTTCTACCGTTGGTTATCATGCGGCTGTTAGGGCGGGCTTTGTGAAGAACACAATCTTATTGGCAAAGAACAATGGAAAAAATTCCGGCAGTTGGCCCAACCTTCCATGGTTACACACTGACTCTTGGGTAAAGAATTGTAGGAACATGCTTCCTGAAGATTTAAGTGATCAATCTGCACCTCAGGTAGACGATCTATGTTTTCTACAATTCACTTCTGGGTCAACAGGGGATGCTAAAGGAGTGATGATTACTCATGGTGGGCTCATTCATAATGTGAAGTTGATGCGGAAGAGATACAAAAGCACATCAAGGACGGTACTAGTAAGCTGGCTTCCTCAGTACCATGATATGGGGCTAATAGGGGGGCTTTTTACAGCTCTGGTCAGTGGTGGAACAGCAATTCTGTTCTCCCCAATGACATTCATCAAGAACCCCCTATTGTGGCTTCTGACCATGAGCAAATACAGGGCTACTCACAGCGCTGGCCCCAACTTTGCTTTTGAGCTTTTGGTCCGAAGATTGGAGTCTAATAAGGATAAGGTCTACAGCTACGACCTCTCTTCCATGGTTTTCCTTATGATTGCTGCTGAACCAGTGAGGCAGAAAACTCTCAAGAGGTTTCTTGAGCTTACACGTCCTTTCCGCCTTTCTCAAGAGGTATTGGCTCCTGGTTATGGCTTGGCAGAAAATTGTGTATATGTAAGCTGCGCATTTGGAGAAGGGAAGCCCATCTTGGTAGATTGGCAAGGGAGGGTCTGTTGTGGTTATGTGGATCCAAATAATCCAGATGTTGACATCAGAATCATAGATCCAGAGACTGGTAAAGAGCATGAAGAATACGGAAAAGAGGGCGAGATATGGATCAGTTCTCCAAGTGCTGGAATAGGGTATTGGGGCAGACAAGAACTAAGCCAAAACACATTCAGAAATGAACTTCAGAATCACCCTGGTAAACAATTCACAAGAACTGGAGATCTTGGAAGGATTCTGGATGGGAAACTGTTCATCACTGGAAGAATTAAGGATCTGATAATTGTTGCCGGAAGAAACATATACTCTGCAGATGTAGAAAAGACGGTTGAGAACTCATCTGAGCATCTACGCCCAGGTTGCTGTGCTGTGATTGGCGTTCCTGAGGAAATCCTATCATCCAAAGGGATTTCAGTCCCAGAAACTTCTGATCAGGTTGGTCTGGTTGTAATTGCAGAAGTTAGAGAAGGTAAACCCGTCAATAAGGAGATCATCGAACAAATTCAGACACATGTTGCTGAAGAACATGGTGTACCTATAGCTTCTGTGAAGCTGATCAAGCCCAAAACCATTAGTAAAACGACATCCGGGAAGATCAAAAGATTTGAGTGTCTCAAACAATTTACAGATGGGACACTGAGTTTAGCTATGGAGCCTATTTCAGCAAAAAAATCTTTGCTTCGTTCTTTCACTACAGGCACTTGTAGGGAGGGGAAAACACCTCGACCTGAACTTGAAAAATCCCCTCCTTTGCAGAATGTTACAAAGAGCAATAAGGAAATTACATAATTCTTAAAACGACTGGTTTCAGAGCAAACTGGTATTTCTGTTGAGAAAATTTCTGCCACCGAGAGCCTGGTGTCATATGGGATCGATTCAATTGGTGTGGTCAGGGCAGCTCAGAAGCTTTCAGATTTCCTAGGAGTACCTGTTGGGGCTGTAGATATTTTCACAGCAACCTGCATAGCAGACTTGTCAAGCTTTTCAGAGAATCTGATCATGAAGTCTCAACCTCTACCCTTGAGAAATTCATCCTATTTTCCAAAACCCGAGACAGATACAGAAAGCTCACTTGGTGAGATTTCAAATTTTCAGCGATTGGGTATGGGGTTCTTCCAGTTTCTAGCTCTTATTTATGTTTCTGCCTTGCTGATTATTCCTGTGTATCTCTCAATCTCTGCTTTTGTGGGTTTTCTTCCTGCTAATCATACACTGGTCAGGGAAATTCCCTTGTCAAATTACCTGATTTCTTTGGCTTTGGCTCCTCTTGCTTGGATCCTTTGCATGTTCCTTACCTGCTTTTGTATCTCTCTCTTTGGAAACTCGTTCTTGCAACCAAATTATGCACTGAACCCAGATATCTCCATCTGGTCAATGGATTTTGTGAAATGGTGGGCACTTTACAAGGCCCAAGAAGTTGCTGGAAAAGTTCTGGCAGTCCATTTGAGAGGAACAGTGTTTCTCAAATACTGGTTTCAGATACTTGGCGCAAGGATAGGATCATCAGTTCTGCTTGACACCATTGACATTACAGATCCATCTTTAGTTTCAATTGGAGATGGAGCTGTGATTGCAGAAGGGGCTTTGGTTCAAAGCCATGAAGTAAAGAATGGAGTCTTAAGTTTCCTCCCAGTGAGAATTGGCCGGAATTCTTCGGTTGGTCCTTATAGTGTACTCCAGAAAGGAAGTGTTTTGGGAGAAGGTGCTGAGGTTCTGCCCTTGCAAAAGACTGGAGGAGATAAACCTATTCTTAGAACAGAGAAAGCAATCAATGCTGAGAAGGTATGTGCTTTCAAAATTTCTCGTTCTGTTTTAAACTAGTAGGAAATCTGCTTGACTGCTGCCAAGTACTGAACAATGTATATGTAAGGGCCATCTATACTATGAAAGTTAGAAACTGATCATGCTCTCCTCTTATTCCTACCATATTTGTAGGGTCAAATGTTGCAGGAATCCACACAACTCAAGGCTGTTTACCACTTCATTGGAATTTACATGGTTGGTTTCCTCAGCTCGCTTTCTGGAGCTATGCTATACTTGATCTACATTTTGTTATCTCAAAATCATCCCTCCATACAACACTTTTCCTTTCTTTGCATTGCTGGAACCTTCCATTGGTTTCCAGCTATCATAGTTGCATACGCCACTATGTTTGCCACAGCCCCTTCAAACCCAGGTACTTTTGCCCTCTCTGTGGCCACTGCTTACCTAGCCCACGGTCTCATCCTTAGCCTCCTCACCTCTACCTTGACACGGTTCATTGCCACAAAACAAGATTTGCAATGTAACCAGCAGAAGGCTTGGTTTCGCCACCGAATTACTGTCGCCTGCCACCTTAGATTTGTCAAGCTCCTATCTGGAACAGAAGCCTTCTGCATATACTTACGCCTACTGGGTGCAAAAGTCGGACGGCATTGTTCAATCAGAGCAATCAACCCAATTTCTGACCCGGAATTCATTTCAATTGGTGATGGCGTCCATCTGGGTGACTTCAGCCGGATCATCACTGGATTCTATTCCTCCAAAGGGTTCAGTTGTCGTAAAATTCAGGTGCAAGATAACTCAGTTGTTGGGAGTCAGAGCCTAATCCTCCCAGGCTCTGTTATTCAGAAAGATGTTATTCTTGGTGCACTTTCAGTTGCTCCTATGGATTCAGTTCTCCAAAGGGGTGGTGTCTATGTGGGGTCTCAAATTCCCATCATGGTCAAGAACACCATGCATGCTTCGGACGAGCGGATAGAAGAGATGGACGTAAAATATAAGAAGATAGTTGGAAACCTCGCCGCAAATTTGGCTATCACAACTATGAAGGTCAAATCAAGGTACTTCCATCGAATTGGTGTCAGTGGGAAGGGTGTTTTAAAGATCTACGATCACATACCAGGGTTGCCAAATCACAAGATCTTCAGTGCTGGAAAGACTTTACCTGTCATAATCCGGCACAGTAACAGCTTGAGTGCCGACGATGATGCAAGGATTGATGCACGCGGTGCAGCAGTAAGGATACTTGGAGGAGATGGGGTTGATGCCTTTCCACTTCTTGATCTGACACTAAAGACGGGCAATGCTTTCTATGCTCGCACCATTTCCGACTTTGCAACATGGCTTGTTTGTGGGCTTGCTGCAAGAGAGGAGCATGTGAAGCGGGCACCTTATGTTAGAGACGCTGTATGGGGTTCCCTGCGGACAGCTGACTCGTACGCTGAGGTGCATTACTATTCGAATGTGTGTAGGCTTTTCCGCTTCATGGACGGCCAGGAGATGTATGTGAAATTCAAGCTGCGACCAATTGATGACAAGATTGGTGAGGATTCAGGCAAGGTGGAACCCATGGGAATACTCCCGCCAGAGACTGGTGCAATTCCGAGGGATGAGAATGATAAGCGTCCTCTTCTTTTCCTTGCCGATGATTTCCAACACCGTGTCAAGTCTCAGGGTGGTGTCCGCTACATCTTTCAACTGCAATTCAGGCCGGTTCCTGGTGATGAATCTGAACGTGAGAGGGCACTTGATTGCACCCAGCCATGGAACCCGGCAGACTTTCCATTCATGGATGTGGGTGAGATCACAATTGATCAGAACCTCACCAGAGAAGATTCAGAAAGACTGGAGTTCAACCCATTCCTTAGATGCAATGAGGTGGATGTCATCCGGGCTACATCATGCTCTCAGAGCGCATCCATTGACCATGGTCGTTCTTTAGTTTATGAAATATGCCAGCATTTGCGCAATGCCGAGCCACTTCCAGAGGCCTGGCGGGTCTTCTTAGAACAATCTGATGTGAAAGTGGACCTCTCTGGCTGTCCAATGGCGGCAGCATTGACAAAGAAAGACACTGGTAAAGTGACACTAGCAAGGACATGGTATCAAAACTCATGGGCTTTGCTTCCTCAACCATTGCTACAGACTGTCCTGCCTTATTTCCTCCTGGGATTGATAGTCTTTGCACCTCTGAACTGGGTTCTTTACATGAAGGAGACTAAGAAGCTCCCACTGCACTTCTTGTTGCCTTTGTTCTGGGTTTCTTCAGGAACTTTGGCTGCACTGGTTTGCGTTGTGGCCAAGTGGGTTTTCGTGGGAAGGAGGAAAGAAGGTGAAACCGTGCTGATTTGGAGCAGAGAAGTATTCATGGACACTATATGGCAGGTTGTGAGGACCTTGATTGGGGAATATTTCATGGAAACGACAAGTGGATCTTTGTTGTTTGGGCTTTGGATGAAGTTCATGGGCTCGAATATGGATTTGGATCAAGGGGTCTATGTGGATACAATGGGGGCCACTTTGAATCCTGAGATGGTTGAGATCGAGGGAGGTGGGTGTGTAGGGAGAGATGCTGTGCTTTTTGGACACATATATGAAGGCGAGGGAGGGAAAGTGAAGTTTGGGAAAATCAGGATCGGTGAAGGAGGTTCTGTGGGGAGTAGAGCTGTGGTTATGCCAGGGGTGAGGGTGGAAAACTGGGGAAACCTCAGTGCTCTCTCACTTGCTATGAAGGAAGAGATTATAAGATCAAGGTGAAGGGTTGATGCTCACTATACAACCAGCCATCCTTTTGCCAATAATGTAATAGCTTGCTAATTATATTAATAAAGAAAACAAATGACTGATGAAAAAGTGTATGTTAGTCACTGTGATGAAATATAAGCTATGTTGGAGTTAAAAACGTCCCAAAAAGTGCTCAGTTGAAAAAGTAGGTATCCAAAAAGAGGCACCAAAATCTAAAACGCATCATGTGTCAATCTGTAGCATGCCTACAGAGGTTTTTCATCAGAGACGATCATTTTTTAACCAAAAGGGGGGCTTGGGAAGCCAATACTGTTGAAGTGGTGTAGCTTTGATCAATGTAGATGAATATACAGGAGTGCTTCAAAGTGCATTACAAATGTCACTTTCTTCAAGAATATCGATATTCACCACCCAATTGGTTGAGCCAAGTCAACAAAGGGGTTACAGGTGAGCCGCCTCCAATTTACAATAAGGCCCAAAAACTATTATATGTTGATTTCTGATCTGCTGATCCCAAATAAAAAATAATTTGCAAAAGAACAAGAAAGAGTATGTGTGAGTGTGACTAGAGCTTTTGTGACGGAAATGACTACTTTATTTATAGACTATGGGGGTCTGACCTTTGGCGAAAAGTCATGTGGAAATATTGCCTTTGGTTGGCCTAAGGGTACGGGGTAGTTATGCTGTCCCTTGGGCTGCTTTGTTACTATTGGGCCTAAGGGATACCATTAGTGTGCAAGGGCTACAAAGCTTTGTGATCCAATAACCAACTACAAGATGAGCTGCCTTTTTTTCAAAATCAACACAATGGTTGGTGAGAAACCAACCTAATGGTTGCATTCTTTGAATAAAATTTTTGAAAATTTTCAATAATCCTTCACAATTTTCAAAGAGACTTCCATAATTTTAAAAATTATGAATAGACCAAAAATACGTATATTCTACTCTTGGTATCCTGAAATTTATGCATCAATGAAAGTGTCTTGTGGAGTTAAACCTTCACTTATTAATAATATTTCAAAATTGCAATAAAGTTCTTAATAATCTTATCCTCGAATTAGTGAATAATCTTATCCTCGAATTAGTGACTCCATGTGACAAGATTCAAAATATTCATACATAAAATTTATCAGCTTTGAAACTTCAAATAGTCAACGCTCTACAAGCCACGTGTCTATATACTAATTTCATGACTACTGTAAAAGAAAAACCCTATCATTATAGGAAGCGGCCCGACTTCCACATTCATATAGGTGAACCTATCAGAAATGTCCCTGTAATATCAATGCCTCAATAAAAATCTGTTATAGATTCATTAATAACATAGATCATTCTCTTCTTTATCATTGCAAGTCCAAACTTCTAATACGGGGAATGAAATTGTATATTTAATTATATCTATTAATTTACTGATGATAGACTTTAGCTCATTGAACTCATTATTTGAGATACAAATGCTGAGGCAAGTGTCTATCATAGGTGATTAATCAATGGATTTTAGGCCCATCCTCTTTGAAATTGTACGTATTGAATTCCTTGCAAGACATTTAGTGAAGGGATTCACCAAGTTATTACTTAACAACACAATCAATCGTGATTATTGCTAAATTGAGCAATTCAACTGCATGGCTATATTTTAATTTAATGCATCTAGACTTTTCATTATACATTTTATTATACACCCAGGATAATGTAGATGTACTATCATAATGCAGTGACATTGGTGGCATTATAGGCCAAAACAAAATTTTTAAAGTTAATTCTTCAGCCACCCTACTTTTTTGCCTTAAGATACAAGTACATAAACTAATACTCCATTATAGATTAAGTTATGCAAATTTGTTTCTTTGACCCTCCAAGAATATATATCCAAACATTCCTAAACTTTGAATCTTCTGATTCGGAATTCTAACCAGCATCACCGCATCCTTCCAAAATAAGAGGTTACCTTATATAGTTCAATTCATAATGCATAGTTTTCTTAAAATATTTAAAAACTCTATAAATAGCATTTCAATCCATTATATTAGGTTTACTTGTAAAACTACTTAGTTTACCTATAACATATGCAATATCAGATCTAGTACAATGCATGGTATACATTAAACTATTGATAATACTTATGTATTCCTCTTATAACAATGTCATTTCTTTATTATAGGATAGTTAAACTTTTAGATCATATAGTATGGATACAAGTATACAATCAAAATGATAGAACTTCTATAAAATAAAATAAAAATTAATAAATGAGATTAAGTTAAAGTATACTCATTAACAATTTTAAGAATTTTTATCCTTAGTATAACATTAGTGATTCCCATATCTTTCATATCAAAATGAATATATAAAAAATCTTTAGTCCTAGTGATGCTATCAATGTCAATTCTAAGAATGAATAACTCATCAATGTGTTGTAAATGAGCACACCTTTAAATTGATAAATTTAAAATATACATATTTATGAGATTCATTGATCTTGAATCCAAATGATAAATCATTTTATCAAAATTTCCATACCATTGCTCAGGTATTTTTTTTAAACTATAATAGGATTTAACTAGTTTACAAACTTTATGTTATCACCCCAGAACAACAAATCCCTTAGGTTGGTGCATATATATTTTCCTTTAATTCACCATTAAAAAATAAAATTTTAACATTCATTTGATGTATGTATAATTTATGAATAGCTGCCAAGGTATTTTAGGTTATTATGGTGGATATCCTAGCTACAGGTCCATAGCTATACTATTTAGCAACTAATCTTGCTTTAAATTTTTTATAGTTTCATCAATTCTTATTATTATTATTATTATTATTTTATTTTTTTTGTAGTTTCACTTACAACTAATTGTTTTAAAGCCCAAAGGTAGATAAATTAATTTTCAAGTTTTAATACCTATTATGAGATATATTTCCTCATTTATGGCCTCCTCTCTAAAAAATTGCAACACCCCCATGCTATGGTGGTTGTTGCATCTATATATCTCTCATATGGAATGAAGGATTTACGCTTGATTCCATTTATATTGTAATATCCCACATTGCCTAGCTTGAGAGTGATCCTATGCTTATGTGTAAACACCTCTCAACTTGGTTTAACACCTTTTAAAACCTGGGAGGGAGAGTGGCCCCATGTTGGGGTGCCCAAAACTGGACAATATCAAGCCAAGATTAGGCTGGTTTGTTACTATTGGTATCAAATTAAAGCCGAATCAGCTTTAGGGTGTGCACATGGGGATGTGTGGCCCTAAGAGGGTGGATTGCAAGATCCCACATCACCTAGATTAAGAGGGATCTTGTGCTTATATGTAAGCACCCCTCAACTTGGTTTGACACATTTTTTAACCATGGAGGGAGAGTGGCCCCATGTTGAGATGCCCAAAACCAAAAAATATCGAGCCAAGGTTGGGTCGGGTCGTTACACATAGCTTCCTCATAAGTTTGTGAATCACCTTTAACATTATATATAATTAGGGTCTCTTTCTCCGTTATTTAATTCTAGTTCTTTCACTAGAATCATATAGAAATCAAAACCATAATTATAATTTGGATTCTTACAAGGTTGTTTACTTTTTCTAGATTCACCACGTTCATTCAATCTCACTAGTTCAGTAGGTTCCATAAATGGTTCTTCTTGTTTATTATTCCAAAGAGAAAATTAATGTTATTGTTTATCGATCATAGAAATGGGTGTAAAGGTATTTCAAAGGAACTTAACATCCTTAAACCACTTGAGTCGCAAACAAAGAACTTATGAACTTTATTGTAATGAGCATAATCTAGAAAAGTACATTTAATGTCGCCTCAATTAATTTTGGTCTTTTAGGATTTTAGAGTAACTAAAACTCTCCCATACCTTAAGGTATCCTATATTTTGAAATTCCTAGTTGACCCTATACCCAATTGATCCTAGAGGGGGATGAATAGGATTTACTCAAGTTTTCAAATTTTAACTCCAATTGTCTTTACGATCCTAATCCTATTCTAATTAAGTGTATCCAATTGCAACAATTATATAATCAATATAATCAACTTGAAATAAATTATTGTTGCTACCTATTTGCAATATAAATATATGTGCACTTAGTTAATTCTAAATTTTAGACACTCTCATATAATTATTGTTCCTCCTAAATGAAGGTAATTTATATGTTACTACAAGATGAAAATAATTACACTATCATGCCAAATTTAGGGTTAAGCAAAACTTAAGCAATTATAACTTATCACACTTAAATTTAATGGCACAAGTCAATCTAAATAATCATATGAAATTGTGGATCATAAACACAACCAAACATAAAATCAGACACAATGTATCACCACGATTTATAGTGGTTTGACTACCCTTAGGTGCCTACATCCACTCTGGAAAGCTCTTCCTCAAGCTCATTAATTTTATTAATAGATTCCTTAATCTATTATAGGATAAGTAACAACTTTAATCACTTACAAGTTTCTATGATTCTGCGGACTGCCTTGCAAGCTCTACATCAAGTGACTCTAATGGGTGTCCGCATTCAGTGACTCTAGTGAACACCTTAGTCCGTTTCGGTGACTCTGGCAGAAGCTCGAAACAGTAATAGAAAGATGAAATTTTCTCAGTAGTATTACCGTTTCATAGGATGATTTGTTAATCTATTTTGTACACTCAAGAGAGACCTTATAGTTGAAGGTAAACAATGATTAACTATTTAAGGCTTGAACTCCCTAAGCTTTCCATGGATTTTGGGGTTTTAAATCTCCTAACCTTGATCCTCAAGTGATTTTACAAAGAATAATAGCACCAAGGTCGAGTTGGAATGCCTCTCACACAAGAATAATAAGTTTACTAATAACCAGCACAGACAAACTTCAAATCTTGAGCATAAAAACCCTCTTGTCATGTAAGAACTCTACTACAAGACTTCGAGAAGTCTTTTCTTTAAATAGAGGATGTGAAACCCTATGAATAGCTTTAGTGGTCAAAAAACATTTAACCCATTTTTTACAAGTTGTATATAATTTTCCTTTTTCATCTCACTCAATCGATAAAGTGGTCTTTGATCGATCAAGGGTCTCAATCATTTACTATGCTCTCTGTTTGATCGATTGGACCCCATCCTTGATGTCAAACCCCGAAACCCACATGCAAAAATTGGGGTAATATATGTGGAAGCAAACGTGTGAGGCATCGTGGATCTTAGAGTATGACATTACCCTTTCCTTGTGGAAGGGGTTTCTTCCTTGCTTAACTTATTTATTTGCAGCATATTTTGTTTTCATTCTTTTATCTAATTAATTATCTTCCATTACCAAACGTTTACAACAGAAAATATAATCATACGAAACATCCATTATCATTAAATGCAGCAGAATATATCATCACGCATACTAAACTACACAGCAAAAAGTAACTAGTAGCTTCAAACACCTATATCAAATAAACTACTCAACTCCAGACTAAACATATCCATGAATATCCAAATAGTAACATCAATGGCTATCCAACTGGCCAACATACACCTAAACATCCAACTAAAGCACCAACATCCAAATAAAAATTATGTCACATACATCATCATCTCATACATGAAGTATTGGAAAGGTATATCTAAACAGAAAGCAGAAAAGAATGCGGCCCTCTTATCTAGCAAGATGATTGGAACCAAACCTGCAAAATATCATATACTACGAAGCACCACCTAAAATGGTGTTAAGAATATGGGTGAGTTATAAATCCCATGAGAGAACATACATAATGTCCCACAGAATAAATCGAATGCCACGAGTATGGAACGATACCAAATTGAAACAGATGAATTATATAAGAGTCGATCTAACTACAACAATAATCAGAATCTAGTAAATGTTCCAGAAATGCATAAGATGATGAATCAACAAAAGCTCATAATTGAAACAGGTAATGTGAAGCTCATAAGGAAAGTGTAACACGCAATGCAAATGTTTGCTATAAAATACTCATACATAACTAGGCCTTAACACCTCTCAATAAGTTGTCTTAGCTAATAGATATCAAAGCAAATGCATGTTCATGGAAGTCTAATACAGCTCACCAACTCACATAACCCATGAAGAGTTTCCAACAAAGCACAACTCGGATCAAAACAACTCAACCCATGCAAGGTTCCTGAACCAAATCTCATCAAACACCTTATAACAAATCCAACAGATTAGCTCACATAGGGTCTCTAACAAAACTGAAATCATATAACCCATGTAGGGTTTTCGAAAAAACTAAAATCTCATATAGAAATGATGAGCAACTAGTGTTGTCTTCACCTATTAATGTCACCTGGTGATTGGGTCTAGAAGTGGGGTTGTAAGACCGATATAGCCTGCAAAAAATCCCCCAGGGCGTCAAGGGTTAGCCCACAAAAATCCCTCAGGATATCAAGGGTTAGCCCGTAAAAATCTCTCAGGGTATTAAGGGTTGGTGGGCAACTAGTGTCGTCTTCACCTATTAATGTCACTTGGTGATTGGGTTTAGAAATGGGATTGTAAGACTGATATAACCCCCAAAAATCTCCTAAGGCATCAAGGGTTAGCTTGCAAAAACCATTCAGGACATCAAGGGTTAGCCCACAAAAATCCCCTAAGACATCAAGGGTTGGTGAGCAACTAGTGTCGTCTTTACCTATTAATGTCACCCGGTGATTGGGTCTAGAAATGGGGTCATAAGATCGATATAACCCGTAAAAATCCCCTAGGGCATCAAGGGTTAGCCCCCAAATATCCCACAAGGCATCAAGGGTTAGTGAGCAACTAGTGTCGTCTTCACATATTAATGTCACCCAGTGATTGGATCCAAAACAAAATCCTCATAATCAAAACGGTACCCTGAAATCCATACTGTGGGCATCGCAGAAAGATCGGGTGGTCTGCCCGCCCCACTTCGGAGAACCGCGCCTGGCTGACTTGGGTCAGCCTCTGGGCTATGGTTTGGAGTCACCACCAACTCGGGTTTTTACAGACGGGGTTGGACGTCTGCCTCCTTTCCAAGGGAAAGAAGGATTACGGGCCTTGCGGCCTTAGCTAGACTTGAAAGTCTAGGGATTGACTCTTGGACCAGTCTGGTTTTTCAGAGATTTGGGTAAGTTATTTGGTTGCAATTGGGGAAGGTGTTAGGTACCCTAATTACCCACCTTTTTAGGGTGGCTCCTTTAACCTAGCAATTTTCAAGTTCCAGTAAGCAAAATCAATTGGTTAAGACTCTTGGTCAATTTATGATTTGTATGCCTGAAGTAGGGTGTACATCTGAACTTTAAGTATGCCTAAACTCCTTGGAAGTGGGAGTTCAGACGTATTGGTTCTGAGTCAGAAACCATCAGCCTATTTTTTAGGGTTTTGGGTCACCTCCTAATGTTCAATGGGTCTCAAATTTTATGGAGAGGTAATTTATGACCTCAGGTATGTCTCTAACAATTTTCATACCCATTGGCCAAGGATAGACCCCTTTTTGGAATTTCCAAAAGGGGTGGGTTTTATGTAGTTTTGCACAGACCTCTGTGAAATCTGAGGGTTGTGGGGCCCATTCCTGGAGTTACACACATGGGGTTGGACTCACATTTTACAGGGAATGTCTTAACATTATTATAAGACTATTGTAAGAAAATTAGATCAAAACAGCAAGCACATAGGGAGTTATTGAACAAACAAATTGGATGACTAAATTTAGTGCAAAATAAGAACAACAGAAAAAGCATTCAAAGAAAATTCTAATAAAATACCAAAAATGAAATAAAATGAAACACAAAGATTAAATAAAGCATACAAATCAGTTATTTAATAAATAAAAAAGGAATCAAATAGAAACAAGAAATACAAAATAAATTAAAATTGGACATCCCACTTGACTCAAACTGTGAAGTGCAAAAACACTTCAAATCAGTGAACAAGTGGAGGCCACTTTGGGGGTCAAATCAAATCCAATTCATGTGAAAATTGGTGAGTAAGTAGGTCTCTATGTCAGTGACTTACCATAGAAATTTGAGACCTTAACTCTTTGTATGGAGGGAGTTATAGCCTCTGCACCCTTGATTGGTCAGAAAAAATCATCAAAAGGGGAGACAAGTTTGTCTCCCTTATGTCCCACCATGAGGGGCTTTCAATGGAGTTTTTTGGAGTCAATAACAGCACTATTAAGTGTTCTAAACTTTGAAAAATAAAAGGGGTGGAGTACTTACCTCAGACTTAGAGCTTTCCCTCCACTTTCTTTCTCTTTTTCTCTTTCTTTCTCTCTTTCCTTTCCTTCCTTTCTTTCTTTTCTCTCTTGAAATCAATTTCTTTTCTTTTTCCGATCCTCCCCTTTAGCACGAAATTCACTCTATTTATAGAGTTTTGGGAGTGATTTTGAGGGTTGGGATTCATCTTAGGAGATGGGAGGTGGATGGCTAAGATCACTTGAAGTGGAGAGCAAGGCTCCCCTCTCATTGGTGGGTTTAATTAGGGTAGGGATTTTGGCTCAAGTGGGGGTGTAGGAGGTAAAGT
>JAOXJP010015188.1:0-17590 GCA_025762735.1 Platanus orientalis | reverse complement strand
TATATATATATATATATATATAGAGAGAGAGAGAGAGAGAGAGAGAGAGAGAGAGAGAGAGAGAGATCCCAAATCACCTAATTCACAAGCCTATTTTTTTACCTCCGCTGACAAATCATTGTTACTGACCCCTCCCATGGTGTTTAGGGCTTACTCAAATAATTTAGGGCTATGTAAAACCGCTTCTAAAAAACCTCAAAAATAATTCAGGGCTATATATATATATATATATATATATATATATACACACACACACATGAATTTCTTGGTACCAATTGACTTTTGAGAAAAAATTTCATAATAGATATCCAGGTTATATTAGCATCTCTGCCCCAATGTCAGACTGGAGCATATCATTAAGTAACCAGGTTATTAATTTACACGAGTTTGGCTGTATGTTAATCTTGTTAACCTTTACATTGACTTATTTAATTTTATATTATGTCATTTTATGTAACCCATAGGGTATTGTAGTTAAAAATGTAGATCTATTTAGTGCATGACCCGTAAAAAATAACATATATGCATGCGTGATAGTTAATAATATATGGAATGTATGTATTGAAACCAAAGCCTGGCCCAGTCCAGAAAAATGGACATATATTTAAACCTTGGCTGGCCTGGTGGGCCTCCAGACTGGCCAGGCCAAACACCAACATTTATAGAGCTATTTCTACACAGGAATGGAACATGGGACTCCTGATCACTGTGTTAACCGTCGGACAAGAATTCCTTGGATGTGATGATCTTGACCATCCAACAGTGGATTATGTGGACTTCAGCACACAATATGATTAATTGCCCATAAATTATGCAGTTCAACTGACTGGCCCAGAAGGAAAAAATCAAGGAGTTTATTGACTGTTGTGCTGAAGTAAATTGTTAATTGTATAGTTAAACAAGCATATTATGTTGACTAGCTTTGACTCAACCGCCGCTAATAAATATAGGCACTTTTCTTATTCTGGCCATATAGGTTCATGATGCCAACTTGTCTAGCTAGAGAATTTTTGGGATTCTAGTAAACAAGATCATTGTCTTTCTTGGTACTTACTAAAATCTTTTTTACATTTGCAGAGGAATCCCTGAAAGAGTGTATCCTTTCAGTAAAGGCATCTGCAGAAACCTATACAACTTCTGTTTTGCTCGAACTAGCAAATACACCGTCGAACCACTGCCCACATCATGGGAGCTTGAAGCCAAATCAAGACCATACACGTGCTTGGATGTTTTAACGTGTCGTTGTTGCTGATCTGTGGGTTTTGTATTATTCGTATGTTGTTTATTTTTAGTTAGTGTTAAATCTATTTTGGGAACTTGACCATGCATTCTTTATGTGGTAGCTGTGGGATATCTCGTTTTTCATCCATTTGTGCTTGCAGGTTCGGAGATGTTTTCGTGAGATGGATTGTGAGTTGAAACCTTATGCAAATTCAGAAGGGAAAATTTAGTTTTGGAACGTATATCATATTGGAATTGGAATACATCAGCAGCTGATTTCAATTAGCCGGGTGTAGGGCATATGGTACTAGTATCAATGGACGTTTAATTTCTGTAGTGGAAGATGTTGCTTAGGTTTTGGTAGGCCAGTGGGAATAATTCAGGTGAGAGGTTTTAGCGCTCCGATTGTCCTTAAGCATAAAGTATGTTTATGTACGTGGATCTGGCAAAGCATGCACACTTCAGGTCCAAGGAGAGCTATAAATGATCCCCAAAAAATCAAGAAAACGGTCGATTTTAACTATTCGGTTGACTGTATCTTCGTCTCTGGATTTGCTAGGATGGGCAGAATGTCTATAACTGCTGCTATTGTGGACTCTGCAAAAAAATAAATCAGTCGATTTGAATCCTTTATGCTGCTGGTGCATGTCTCTTAAATTTCAAGGCTTGAGTATCCATCCTATCGAAGGATTCTGATCCTGATTTTGCCTAAGCTCTCTATATGGTCAGTCCATGGCTAAACAGATTTTGGGAATGAAAACAACTGTTTGGATTTTTTTCGGTCTTCCTTAACGAGCGCACTTCCTTCATTCAAAATAAGTGCGGTGGGTTGTGTTGAGGGCCAACTAAAGCCCAACCCAATCCAATCTGATATTTAGCTTATGCTGGCCCAGTTTGATTCCCACGTTTGACCTGTAGATTGGGTTGGTCTAGTGGGTTCAGGTTGACCCAATTACAAGTTGCAGCCTGGTATGGACAAAGATCTGCTGTAGTAAATTTTATGTAGTTTTTTGTAGCATGAACAAAAAACATGAGTTTTTTTTGGTCCTTTGACATGGTTTTATTTTTATTTTTTGTCTTTTTATGATTTTTTGTGTTCATGCTACCGCTGGTCACCCACCATTCAATTTAATGTGGCCAAAGGAAACACTTAAATCGCAATAGTGAAAATGATAAACATAAATACCAAAAAAGAAAAAAAAATGAAGAAAAAGTTCTTCATTAAAGACTAGGGTTTTGTTATTGTTAGGAACATTACATTGATGGAATGTCGTGGTGGTTCTTTGGCAGACTATACTGCATGGTGGAGAGTATCACAGGAAAAGAACACATCTCTTGGGAATTGGCCTTCGTGTATATCTTCATTGCTCCGGGACTATATGAAAGAGTTTCACTTTCTCTCAATCAAAAATGATCATAACAAAGGAAAAGCAAAATTCTTATCATGTGATTGCTTCCAAGAGTTTTAAGAGAAGGCAGTATCTTTACATAATCTACTTTTTTGTTTCTTTGCATTATCTACGAAATTTTATAATATTTATTTATTTTTATTTGAATCATTAGGGCAATATAAAAAGGCATGTAGGATTAGGAAATCATCTTTGATTAGGTTGATTAAAGGGTGAAATCAAATTCAAGGGAAGTATTTGTTGAAATATTTTAAAATTATTAAAGGAGACTGTGATTATCCTGTTTCTAGAAACGGAAACAAAGCAACTGCTATCCGTAAGCAACGAACATGAATGGCGACTAATCACTATCACCTTCCTTATTTGTAGAGACGTGTGGGAGTGGGTCAAGGTTGCCTCATTGTTGTATTCCTTTCTCTCTCTACCTTTATAAATGAGGATATACAAGAGAGCATGGTTCTTGGGATTAGGGATTTCTCAAAGAAAAAAGAGGAAGAAGAAAGAGATTAAAGCGGGTGTTGTTGTGTAATTTCCAAGGATTATCTTTGACGACGAAGAAGAAAAAATGTTGTGCACTTCACCTTCTTTATCTCTCTCTTTCTTTCTTTCTTTCTTCTTATTTGCTTCTTGAACTCGTCTCTCTTCTTTAAGAAGAGTATAGTCATGAGTTCTTATAACTAAGGCTCTCTTGGATCTCACTCTCTACTAAGAGAAGAGTACCCGATTCAACTGAGTATCATCTTCTTGAGATCCAGTATTCTCTTTGAAAGAAATCATATTGATTTCTTGAGTGAACTGTGTTTGAGAAAATTGTTTTACAACTATATTATGCTACCAAATTTTTTACAAAATGAACCTCGAGACTTTTGGACTTTAAGAACACAATAAGGTATTATTCGACTCTACCGGATAGTATAAATCCATAGAGAAACAAGGGTTCTATCTGAGCTAGATTGTATCTTGAAGTTAGTTTGTCACAATCTCTTGCACATTATTGGGAGGCATTGACTATCTTTCAGAAACATGATAATGACACCTATGCTTGGATTAATCGGTAAATTAAACCGTAAAACTGAAGAAGATAAAGAACTCTTGAAAAAATAGGAAATCGTGACTAAATTCTTTGATCATAATTGTACTAGTGATCCACAACTAAATAGGTGAGTTGCAACTAACTAGGGTTCTACGAATGTTAAGACTTTCTGCAATTGACTTGGCAAGTCACATTGGGATATGTTCTATGACTACTCAATCCATGATTACTCCTCATTCACGATTGAATAGGAAATTTTATTATTGTTATTTTATTTCATTTTTGTTCTATTCCCATCACCACAAAACTAACAATTTGAAAATATGTCTACCATGGACTAACCCTGGATATAACATTTGAAATCAACCCGATTCAATGGGGAAAATTTTGAGAAATAGGAAGAAATTTGGGGCATTCTCTTAAACAATGAGACATCTACTATGTGTTAACTAATGAACCACCATTTATGCCTTTCGAGAATGAAGCAATGGAAGAAGAAATTGATGTTTTCCTTAAAGCCAACGCTTATTTGATGGCCCCTGATTACAAGTGCCTTCATCACATTCTTGAGACACTCTGTAACAATCCTTTTAACCAATTTGCTAAGAAGTCTCAAACCAAAAGGGCTTATAGGAAGCTATGATTATTGTCTACAAAGGGGAAGCAAGAGGAAACAAGAAATTTGATGTTCAAAACTATGGTGAGTTCAAGATGGTAGATGGTCTAATTTTTTTATCAAGGCAGGGAGTTCCAGAAAATCGTTGATGCTCACCTCTTCTAGGATGACTCATGATTTCGTCTTCCACATCAAGATGCTGATCTCTAAACTACCTCTATTTTGGTAAGACTACAAGATAAAGTTGATGCACGAACAAGATGACATGCCTCTCGATATGTCAATACATCATTGCGAGTTAAAGAGCTAAAGAGAAACAAAGGAAAGAAGACCGAGCCATATGAGAAGGCTCATCTTTGTGGAAAGTCAAGGCATCTGGCTAGAGCTTGCCATCATAGGAAATTTGGTAATAACGACAACAATAAGTATACAAATAAAAGATGGATCTGTGATGATGGCATGGTAGTTGTTGTCATTGAATCCAATGTGGTAGGAGAGGAAATCAACTCGTAGGTGGTGGGTTAACACTGGTGCCACTCGGCACATCTGCAAAAATAAAGACTTGTTTACCTACTATAAAATAGTGGGGGATGGCATGAACATATTTATGAGAAACTCTTCATCCTCCAAGGTAATTGGGAAAGGCACATTGAATATGTAGTTTACCTTTAGAAAGACTGTTACCCTTAGAGATGTCTTACATGTCTCAAACATGAGACATCAAGAAGAACCTTGTTTTTGGATCACTTCTAAGTAATAATGGATTCAATAAGGTGTTTGAATCTGGTAAGTTTATACTTGATGGTGTTCAGAACTGAGGGTGCCCTTACACAAGTTAGATGGTCGCATGGCAAGCCTAGGTCTCTGGCAGAATGGATCATGCACAACACAGAGGAAGAGTCAATGAGCTAGACACCAGTGGGGTGCCCGCCTCTAACTCTTCAATGGTCAAGTCAAATGGTGGGGATAGTGGAATGCTTAACTCAAATTAGGGTTTCTTGTTTTTCATCTATGATGAGTGGATTGTTGTCTATATTTATAGATCTAGGTAGTGGCGTATCAAAGGAAATACAGTCTACCTCCTCCCCCACGTTCCTTGCCACGCCCCTTGCTTCTTCTAATTTTTAGGTCCTTTTCTCAATGTGTCAAGCCAACTGTAGAGGATATTCTCTCTTGGTAACGTCTTCTGGATTGTTTTTATTTCCAAATATGGAAAGTTGGATCTCTACCCTTTCTTACCTGACGAGGACTCTTGGAGATCCAACGCTTGTTGTGGTCACAAGTCCCTTATTTGGTATTACGTGGTTTATGGAATGCCCTAGGAGTGATCCCAAAGGTTTTGGAATGTCAGGTACCGGAGGGTGGAGTGAGTGACTTGGCGCTCTCTATGCAAGCTTGGATGTCGAAAGGTTGTCGAGTAGTAAGGCCTCTCATTGGTGGCCTCAATATCTTTTAGGTTGTAGGACCGTGAAGGCTCCCCAGTTGGTTTCCTCCCTGAGTTGGTTTCCTCAGGGACTTACTGGGTTAATTTCTTTAGGGTCGGGGCTCTACGAGTTTATCAAGGTCGATTTATAGGGGCCTCGGTATCTTTCCCTATCAGCTACCCCCCTCATTCTCGAGTCTAGGGTTACGTGGCTCGGGAATAGGTATTGTTTGCAACTGTTATCATCCATTTCAACTTGTGTTGCTCTCTTTTTTGGTTGCCGAGGTGGCATTAATTGGGGGTAGGTGTTAATGATGGCTTCACATTTAATAGACCTTGGCAACCAAGGGGACGTGACTGTGCGGGTTATAGGTCATGTCAAGCGTCATGTCTCTTACGGATCCCTAGGCCATGGACAGTTGTATTTAAATCCCTTAAATGTTTCAAGATTCGCACGTCACTTCGTCTCCCTGGTTAATTTCGCTGCCCCCCCCAGATGTGCGACACGTGTAAGGTTAGGATTACTCGGGGTTGCCTATAAATCTCTCCCCCGAATCAGGGTTTGACTTCTTCATCATTCTCCACCATCGTCTGCACTGGCATTCTTTTATTGGGGATTTTCGGCAATCCTCCTACTTCCTAGCATTTGATCGTTGTTGCTTCCGGCACCCGTTGCACCTCCGTGCATTTGCTCTTCACCATCCCCGACATTATTTCTACCGTCGAACACCTATTCTTTACCATCTCTGATGTTTTTCTTTTGTTTGCCTTCTTTCCAGGTACCTCATTTTTGTTTCATAGCTCATTCTTTATTTTGTTGTAGTTTTGTTGTCTATTAGCCCCTAGCATGTAATTTTTGTTGGCTAGTTTATGTCCCTTCCTTTTTAAAAGCAGATTCATTTCCTATTCCATTTTTCTTAACTTTATGTAAACCTATGGTGTCCAGGGATACTGTTGACCAGATGGTTGACAGCACCAATGACCTATCGGAGGTCCGTCAAAACTCTATGGAGCAGGCTACCGGGCTAGCTCCTTTTATTGTCCAAGGAGCGGCAGGAGAGATGGCGTCGAGCAAGATTTCACTACCGCCAGTTATGCCTCCAAGTTAGGGGAGCAAGCCCTAACTCGGTTTCGTTCCACATTTTCCATTCCTGAGGGTGACATTATTTTTTCCCTCAAGGGGACCCCAGCCTTCAAGGCCCCCGTTGACGACGTGGCACTGTACGAGCAGGCCTTTCTAGAGGGCCTACGTTTTCTGGTTCCCCTTTTTCTGAGGGAGCTATTATTCTGCCTCGGGTTAGCATCAGGGCAACTGATGCCCAACGCCTAGCAGATAGCCATAGGATGCATGATCCTATGGGAGTTAACGTTTAAGAGAAAGGCTCACCTTACCCTTAACAAGTTTTTCCATTATTACTGCTTGAAAGAGCAAGAGTCAGGGTAGTTTTATTTTGCTAGCCGGGACGCGACTACAACTCTGGTGATCGAGCTCCCAAGCTCTAACAGTAGGTGGAAGAGCCGATACTTCTTCATCGCAGGCGAAGGTTGGGAGAAACCCCTTAGGGAAGGTCCCCTTGTGAGGTTTAATCGGGGCTGGGCATTAATCATTAACCCTGTAGCTGAGTTACCATTTTTCTTTTTTTGTATATTTATTCATTATTTTTGTAGTCTTCCCGTTTTCTCTTTATTTTTATGCCTTTGCTTTTTGTGTTAGTATCAGAGGTAGATGAACTATCTCCCGAGGAAGAGGTCTGCATTCGGGCAGTCGTGAATCACTCGACCCACACCTACCCTGATCTTGTTACTCCCAAGCACCTTCAGGTGTGGGTTCGGGCCCAACCCAGGTAGCTCTCCCTTTTCTTTCTTTCTTTTATTCTTGTGTCGCCTAGTCTTGTTTTCTCTTCCTTCCCCCTTTCTCTCTTTTTTCTACTTTCCTTTCCCTTCTTTTTTTTAATGTGTGTACGACTAACTTCTAATCTTAGGTGTGTTTTACTATGCAACGATAAAGCTGAATAAGAAGTTTTTACCTCAGGCCCAGGAAGCAAGGGCTGTAGGCTAAGGGGTGGTTATGGCCACAAAGAAACGAAAGTGGCATTTCATCAGTGAGAGGCCCTCTTAAGCTCAGGCCCCAGAGGTTTCCCCTGAGGCAGCACCAGCCTAGCCAGCACCACCCCCTGCCTCTCGAGGCCCCCATTCCCATTGTAGACTTAAAGACAGAATATTGGGTCTCCTCCACGCCCAGCCACCGAGGGCGAAGTGGCGGCTCCTCTCAAGATCGCCCCAGCTACGAAGGTCGCTCCTCCTTCTGCCATAGTCCCGGTGTCTTCTCCCTCTCGGGTGGCATCGACTTCTGATGTAGCCATCGCCCGGGCACTTTCCTCCTCAACATCAAAGGGGGCTAGTCTTCTTCTAGGCCCTCATCCTGGTTGTCTAAGCTAGGCCCTGGGGAGGACTATCTTTTGGAGGGCATTCCCCCCGAGGACCTGGAGTTGTTAAGATCTCTCGGCCCTTCCATGCTTCACCGTGAGATGATGCACTACTCGGCCAAGGTAATCTTCTTCTTCCCTCTTATCTTTTACTTTTTATTTTTTATTGTTTGTGTGTCTACACTAACTTTTTTTTTTTGTCTATTTTTTTAGATTGTGGCCCTGATGGTGGCCTCTATCCAAAGGTTCAAGACAAGCAAGAAGGTCCGAGGTGAGCTTCAGAGTCGCCTTGTTAAGGCCAAAAGCAAGCTTGGCACTACCCGCGAGAGTGCTAATGTGGAGATCCAAGCCCTCTGAGATAAGGTCTCTTGGGCTAAAGGTTCCAACGTCGATATGACTACCCAGGTCATGAAGAACGAGGCCCGCATCGAGGAACTAATGGGGAGATTATCGTCTGCCGAGGCAGAGATTTCTTGGGCTAGGGATGAGCTTGGGGTTGAGAGGAACAACCTCCCCGCGGTTGAGGATTCATTCACCATGACCCTTAAGGAGGCGGTGAATAAAAAGGTGGCTAAGGTCATAGAGCTTACTTGGATCCTGGTCGAGGAGGAGAGGGAGAAGGCCATCGAAATTGCTATTAACAAGTATCTTACCTTTGATGCCTTTCAAGTGGTCAAGGCAGGGTGCTTCGGGGACAGGTTTAAGGCATTTTGGGAGATTACAGTCAATGCATTCCTAGACTGCGACTTCTTTACTATTGTCCCCGATGAGGAGGAAGAAGAGGACGAGGAGGTGAAGGACAAGAAATGAGGAGGAGAGGACAGGGAAGGAGTGGTTGAGGAAACCGAGGTTGCTACCCCGAGAGATGCCACCTCGAGGGATGCTAACCCCCAAGTGTAATTGTACTTTGTATCTTTCTTTCCTTTTTTTGTAATCTTTTGACATATGAATGAAGTCTCTTTTTTGCCCCATCCTTTGTGCACTTTGTTCCTGTTGTTGCTTTTCTCCGTAAATTTTTTCTAAGTATAGATGTATGTCGTGATGATTATGTTTCTTCTCGAGTTTCCCGGGCATATTGGGGTAGGCCACGATAAGGACTCATAAGAGTCAGTGACGAATTTCTCTAAGTATGAGTGAATCTTGGGGTAACTAATTCTTAAGCGAGTAAGGACAAAACAATGATGAATTTTACTAAGTACAGGCATGCCTCGGGGTAAATAACTTTTAAGCAAGTAGGGGTAGGCAATGAAATTTTTTTCTAAGTGTAAGTGCGCCTCGGGGATTATACTCTCCCAACGAGTAAAGATAGGCAATGATAAATTTTTCTAAGTGTAGGCACGCCTCGGGGATAATTTTTCAAGTCCTTTAATCCCTTATGATTTAGGTGAGTAAGGGTTCCCGGTGACGCTCTTTTGGGCTTAACCCCTTATTCCTCTCGGGGGTCTTTCTTTAGTAATATCTCCAGGCACTCATATGCTCCCATTTTACTTTTATATACGAGAGGGGGTAGTTGCACTTACTTGGTATCGAAGGGTCAATTTTAGTTGTGATACGCACATCCCAACACACCTCAAACCCCTGGCTTTACTTGTTGGAGTCTTTGCTTTTGATGATCCTCAAAACTTTTCTTTGTCTTGTGAATTTTCCCTTAAGGGATGGGTCAATCTTATGACTTGGGATCAGTCTTGTGACGTGAGGGCTAATCTTATAACTCGGGCATGAAGGCCTAAAATTTCCCTTAAAGGATGAGTCAATCTTGTGACCTAAAGGCTAATCTTGTAACTCGGGCATGAGGGCCCAAAATTTCCCCTAAGGGATGGGTAAATCTTGTGACCTGAGGGCCTGAAATTTTCCCTAAGGGATGGTTCAATCTTGTGATCTAGGGTCAATCTTGTGACCTGAGGGTAAATCTTGTAACCCAGGCACGAGGACCTAAAATTTCCTCTAAGGGACGGGTCAATCTTGTGACCTGAGGGCTAATCTTGTAACTCGGGCATGAGTGCCTAAAATTTTCCTTGTCTCTGTAGAGTAAGAACATTTCATTAACTAGGTTGAACAATTACATCAGCTTTACTGATAGTATTTTTTAGGTGCTCAATGTTCCATGGTCGTGGTAAGGGTTCTCTTTCCATCGTCTCGAGGTGGTATGTCCCGGGCCTGTGACAACCTGTTACCTGGTAAGGTCCCTCCCAGTTGGGCCTTAGTTTTCCTTTTATAGGGTCTTGTGTCGCTAGGCTCATCGTCCTGAGGACTAAGTCCCCACTGTAAATCTTTTCATCTTAACTTACGAATTGTAGTACTTGACCATTCTTTGCTTGTAGGTAGCTGCCCAAAGTGTGGCATCGTCTATTTTCTCTTTCAGCATGTTCAGATTGTTCCTAAGGCTCTCCTCATTCCTTTCCAAGTCAAAGTTTGTCGTTCTATATGTGGCCATCCCTATCTCGACTGGTACCATTACCTTGATCCCAAACGCTAAGAGGAATGGTGTTTCCCCTGTGGGGGTCCTTACTGTAGTGTAATATGCCCAAAGGATGCTTGGCAGTTCCTCGAGCCAAAGGCCTTTAGAGTTCTCAAGCCTCTTTTTTTTTATAATCAGGAGCATCCTGTTGGTGACCTCCACTTGGCTGTTATCTTGGGGGTGAGCTGGGGAAGAGAAGTGATTCTTGATCTCGAGCTCTGCACAAAATTCCCAAAATCGGGCATTATCGAACTATTTACCATTGTCGGTGCTGAGTACTCAAGGAATCCCGAATCGGCACACGATTAACTTCCAAGTGAAGTCCCGAATGTTTTTCTCAGTGATTTTAGCTATGAGCAGCTTCCACCCACTTCGTGAAGTAGTCGATGGCCACAACTAAGAACCTCATCTACCTCTTCTCTCAGGGGAGGGATCCAACAATATCGATCCCCCACTGGGTGAACAGCCAGGGTCTGGTTATCGAGACCAGCTATTCTACGAGCTTCTTAGGGATGTTGGCGAACCTTTGGCATTTGTCACACCTTTGGGTGAGCAGGCTTGCATCCTTCTGCATGGAGGGTCAATAGAACTCCACCCTGATAGCTTTGTTGGCTATCATCCAGCCTCCCAAGTGGTTCCCACATACTCCCTCATGTATCTCTCGAAGCACATAGTCGGCCTCCTCATCAAACAAGCACCTGAGTAAGGGGAGGGTAAAGCTCTCTTTGTAAAGGGTGTCATCGATGAGGAGATACCGGCTTGCTCTTACTTTCACTTTTCTTGTCTCATCCTTATTCTCAGGCAACTCCCCGTTCTTCAAGTACTTTAAAATTTGGCCAACTGACTCAGGCTCAGGGTTGGCCGTATTGACCTCTTTATCTTTCTCTATCTTGGTGCTTGGTCTGGGTAGATACTCCATTAAGATCCCGGGTTTGAGGCTCTCCATAATTGATGATGCAAGCCTGGCCAACTTGTTGGCTTTTTTGTTCTGATCCCACAAAACCTGTTGCATGGTGAAATGCTTGAACTAGGATTTCTCCTTTACTACCAATGTCTGATAATGCTTTATCCATTCGTCCCTCGCCTCATATTATCCTCGCACTTACCCTACCACCAATTGGGAATCGTTGTTGACTCTTACTCATTTAGTTCCAAGGGCATGGGCAAGGTGTAATCCTATGAGCATTGATTTATACTCCGCCTCATTATTGGTTGCTTTGAATTCAAACCTGATGGTGTACTCAAGCTCATTCCCTTCCGGTGTGACCAGGATGACTCCTCCCCTGACTGAGTTGCTGGTAATGGAGCCGTCAACATATATAGTCCATGCTGCCTGACCTGTCTTCCCCTCACTAGGTTGCTCTTCCGGTGCCTCAGACTCGGCCTCTGACTTGTGAGTGTATTCAACGATGACATCTACCACTGCTTGACATTTAATAGCTCCCTGGGGTGGTATTCAATGTCAAACTCGTTTATCTCCACCAATCACTTGACTAAGTCTCCCAGAGGTCTCGGGTTTATGTAGTATTACCCTAAGTGGCTGATTGGTGAGCACTCGGATAGTGAGTTCCTGAAAGTAGGGTCTCAGTTGTCTGGCTATGATGACCAGGGAAAATGCCATTTTCTTAGCCTTCGAGTACCTCTCCTCAGCTCCCCTGAAGGCTCGACTGGTGTAGTATACCGGTATTTTCACCTTGCCTTCTTCTCTGACTAACACTGAGCTGACCGTCGTTCTTGACACCTACAAGTATACACAGAGAACCTCGCCCCGCTTCGGTTGATTGATTAATGGTAGGCAACTGAGGTAGATCTTAATTTCTTATAAGGCCTTGTTGCACTCTTCGTCCCAGCATAATGCCTTTTTTAGTAGACAGAAGAAGGGAAAACACTTATATATAGCCTAGGATACGAATATGCTTAATGTTGCGACCCTCCCTGCCAACCATTGTACTTCCTTGGTATTCTTGTGTGGCTACATTTCAATTATGGTCTTAACCTTCTCAGGATTTACCTTTATTCTTTGCCTAGAGACCATGAACCCAAGGAACTTTTCAGGGGATACTCTGAATGCACATTTGCCCAGGTTGATCTTCATCTTATACCTCCTCAACATTTGGAATGTTTGACCCAGGTCTGATAGGTGTTGTTTGGCTATGAGGCTCTTCACTAGCATGTCATCCATATACACCTCGACGTTGCTTTAGATTTGGTTCTTGAACATCTCGTAGACGAGCCTCTGGTAGGTTGCCCCCGCATTCTTCAGACCGAAGGGCATAACCCAATAGCAATAAAGTCCATGGTCGGTAATGAAGGTCGTTTTCTCTTGGTCGGGCTCATGCATCCTTATTTAATTATATCCTAAGAATGCATCCATGAAGTTGAGAGTTTGGCTACCGACCGTTGAATCCACCATGGTGTTGATCCGTGGGAGATGAAACTGCCTTTAGGGCATGATTTGTTGAGGTTGGTGAAGTTGACACACATTCGCCACTTCCTGTTAGGCTTTCGTACCACGACTACATTTTTTAACCACTCAAGGTAGTGGACCTCCCTTATGAATTAGGCTATGAGTAGCTTCTCCACTTCCTCTACAACAGCCCAATTTCTTTTTGGGGTAAAGTTTCTTTTCTTCTATTTAATAGGCCTCGAGGTTGGGTTTACATTAAGCCGATGTACTGTCAGCCTGGGGTCTATCCCTGGCATGTCCTCATGCGTCCAAGAGAATACATCCCAGTTTTTTATAATGAAACTGTACAATCGCCTCTTGAAGTCCTTTTCCAGATCTAATCCCACCCGGGTTACATGGTCGGGATTCTTTGAGTCAAGGATAATGCTCTCGAGTTCCCTAGCTCTACCACTGTTTGGGTCTTTTCATCTCAAACCTCCAGACTATCAATTGACATGGTCTCCTTTAGGGCTGACTCTCCCTTGAGTGACCCCATGTAACATTCCCAGGCTACCACCTGATCCCCCCTGACTTCCCCGACTCCTCCTTCAGTCGAGAAATGCATTAAAGGGTGGTAGGTCGAGGTGACCGCTTTCATCCGGTTTAGCACCAGCCTTCCGAGAATGGCGTTGTAGGCTGAGGGGCAATCGACCATTAACAAATTGATTACCCTAGTGATCTGTCAGTCACCCATCCAGGCAGTGACTGGCAAGCCGATGGTCCCTAGGGGAAGCAACCTGTCACCTATGAAACCAACCAAAGGTGACTGGCAAGCCGATCATTTCCCCCCTTAGCCTAAGGACCCCTTTCTTCTCGAGTGGCTTGCTGCTCCCTTTTCATTTTGTCTGACTGGGTGCCAGCCCCAGTGTAATGCCCCGCTTTGTACTAAAGGGTAAAATTATAATTTTACCCCCATAGGGGTAAGATTATCATATTTAGAATTCTAGACATACCTTAGGTTGTTTAGGAACCTTTCGGACTAAGTTAGAAGTGTAGAACCCAAGTTAGGCCTCAAACTTTTCAAGTTCAAAAGTTATCCTAATTACATAATTAGGGTAACTTCCCAAACCCACTAATGCCAATCCTAAGGGAAATAGAGGGTGAGCCATGCCTTGTTAGAAATCTCTTCGAGTCTTCTTTCTAACGCAATAAATGGATCCCAATTTAGAGTTTTCTACAAAAAGTTATGGTTGTTTTCTCGCAATATATTTTTACAAGAAACAAAATCTGGGCAGTTTCAGGTTGTGCAGGCCTAGTGCCCTAAATACCAGTCGGGAGCACGAGGTGCACCACTTGGGGCACCTCAGGGTCGTGGGGGATGCTCCAGCTCCTGAAGGGTGAGAAAAATTAGTCCAAACTTTCCCCGAAAGGTGATTTTACAACGTGGCACTTACTCATTGGTTCCCTAAACGTGTGGGATCTCATCATGGACAAGTTATAACTCTACTAACACATTCATTATGTCATTTTGCATCATTAGAACAAAGAGGAAAAGGGTTAGAGAGATTAAGGAAATTTCTTGAGAAAAGTGTGGGAGTTCTTCTCCAATTGGGTAAGTTTAACTCCCAACTCTGAAAATTTGATGAGATTAGCTTGTTTTCTACTAGAACTTCCTAGTTTTAATTCTTTTAATGTTAGATAGCAAGGTGATTTAAGGAGGTGAAGTGAAGGCTCCATTGCCTAGATACCTTTGGATTGAGCTCTTGGTAAGAAAATCTTGCATACTATAAATGATGTGATGTATTCTCCTTTTTAATTCTCTTAGATTTTTATGTTTTGGTCATGGAAACCCTTTCAAACTTTTGAAATGTTTGGAAATCTTGATCTAACTCTTTGAATCTTGGCCTTAAGCTTCTTTTGGTAAGAAATCTTGCTTACTATGGGTTTGATGATGTAAATTCTCTTTGAACTTCTTTGATCTTTGTAGAAGCTCTTTGGAATCTCTAAAAATATGTGAAAATCTCTAAGCCATTGAACTTTGTGAATCCTTGAATCTAAGCCTCTTTGTAAGTAAATCTTGCATACTATGAATGATATGATGTATTCTCATCTTTGATTCTCTAAGATCTTTGTGGAATTTCTTTGAAATCTTTGAAAATATGTGAAAACCTATGCCTTAAGCTATTAAACCTTGTGATTGCTAGATTTTAAGCTTTTCTAGTTAATAAATCTTGCCTACTAGGGGTGATTTAAGGTGAATCCCTCTTGTGATTTCAGATTCTGTGATGTTATTTATGGAATTCTCTGAGATTGTTGGAATTATTTGAATTCAATCTTTTAAAATATGTTAGATCTTTGATTTTCTAGCTTGTTTAGTAAGTTTTCATGCTCCTTATGCTTGGGATGACTCCTCTCTTATTGGAATCTCTAAAAATTCTACAGACCTATGCTTGAGACCATTGGATCTTGTTTGTTCTTTAGATCTATACCTATTTTGTGAAAGATTATTGATCCTAGACATTTGTGGACTGATCTCCTTGAAGGAATCCTTTAGAACATGTGAAATCTATACTTTCCTCATGTGAATCTTTAAAAATCTATGTGAAGTTGTAAATCCTTCAAGATCTATTCTAATTATGATTAATTTGAAAGGTAATCATGCCATGCCTTTTGTTTGGAACACTAGAAGCGATATTGGCTGATCTCTATTATTTGATTCATTGAATTACATGTGAAACTTTGAATTTCTGTGAAATATATTGAACTCATTAAATCTATTAAATTCTATGTTTCCTATGTGATTATGTGAACCATGTGAACCTTCGAATCCTACTACATGTTTAAATCATTGACTCTATTAGACATCTTAGTGGATCATCGTTATTCCAAACTTATGAATATCGAATCATACACTGACATTGAATCTAAGTGAATCACGAACCTTTGAAGTAATTGATTTATGGAAATGTGATACTTACAATTGCTTTATTTATTATAAAAACATTCTGATTATTGGAACCATGTGGATCTTTGGATTTATTGATGTGAACCTCATTTTGAACTTCGAACCTTGACCATTTGGGCCTACTCACAAGGCTAAGTGTGAGAAAGTACTCTAGAGATGCTCTTTGACTCACGAATATTAGTCCTCCTCCTTGGGGTTATAACAAGGACATTGGCCATTCTCCTTAGGGTTAAACAAGGACATTGGCTCTACTTGTGGGGTTTGACATGAGATTAGGACTTTACCCATGGGGTTAGCCAAAGCATACGAATACTTTACATTGAACATTTTTTAACATTAAACTATCGACTCCTTTGAATATTTGACCATGTGAATTCCGAACATTGTGAACATCAAAAAGTACTTTAAACATTCTCTTTGGCTCACGAATATCGGCCCTCCTCCTTGGGGTTATAACAAGGACATCGAACCTACTTATGGGGTTGGTCAGAGCATACAAATACTTTACATTGTATCTTTGGACATTGAACATTGGACCTTTTTGAACATTGAACTTTGGACTCCTTTAAATATTGGACCTTGTGAAGTCCAAAAATTGTGAACATCGAAAAGTACTTCGGACATACTCTTTGGCTCATGGATATCAACGCTCCTCCTTGGGGTTATAACAAAGACATCGACCCTCCTCAGGATTATGACATGGGCATCAAACCTACCCGTAGGGTTGGCTAGAGCATACAAATACTTTACATAGAACCTTTGAACATCAAACTCAGAACACTTTGAATTTTTAAACTTTGAATATTAAACTTCTAACATTGTGAATCATGTAGAATCCAAACACTTTGAACACCAAAACCTGAACACTCTAAAATCATAGACATTGGATATTTCGAGATTTAACATATATCATCGAGTTGTGAGCTTTGACCTCCACATTAACTTATTACCTGAACTTTGATTTTCGTATTGAATCACTACCTTTTGTTTGACATGTTATTATTATTTCTTTATGCTAGTATGGTTGTGATTACTATTTCAATATATGTTTAACTTTGTATTAACCTTTGAACATTCTAGTATTTCGATGTGTGCTTTACTTTAGATTATTTATAGTTTGCTAGATTTCTTATAGGTTAGGACTAACCTAGCTGTTTTTTTTTAAACTGACTATTGTTACAGGTCCTCTATTCGAGGGACTTGCTATGGCATCCACAACTATCTTTTATATTTCTTAATCTTATTTTGGACATATTTGGGATCCCCCTTTTTGTGTTAGGATCATATTTTCAGACTAGTAGATGTTTCCCTTTGTATAATTGGGTGAGAGGGCACCCTAGTGATATCTCTCTTTTGATCTAATACTATTAGACTATTATGATCTTAGTGGACATTGAATACGCTTCCACAAACTATTGAAATATGATCATTAGATTAAGTGGACTTAAGAAAATTTAAATAAGAACATATAGACTATATTGGATCTCATTTATAGGACCCAGGGCACCAAGGGTCAACATTGGGTCCATACCTTTTTGTTTTAGTTATGGATGAATTGACTAGGCACATACAAGAGGAAGTGTCATGGTGTATGCTATTTGCTGATGATGTTGTGTTGATTGATGAGACTAGAGAGGGGGTAAATGCCAAGTT
>JAOXJP010015177.1:0-17591 GCA_025762735.1 Platanus orientalis | reverse complement strand
TATATATATATATATATATATATATATATATATATATATATATATATATATATATAAATAGACAATATTAGATCCAAAACACTATCTGTGTTTTTTAATATTTTTTATTTTACAAAATAAAATTAAAAAATGATATGACTCTCCGAGTTGACCCTTGAGTCAAAAATCCAGGTCCGCGAACCTTACACAATACAGCAAGTGCAATTGCCATCCTAGTAGAGAAGCATTACGGAGGCTGCAAGTTTTCCCCGTTTAGGGGAAAGTAGGCTCTAGAGTACATATCTGAAGAGGCACCTCTGTTTCCAATGACCAGACGCTTCATGGTGAGCTTTAGGCTCAAGTTTGAGGGTAGTGAATAGTGATGGCTGATGCTAAAGTTCTATTGTAATGAAAGATATGCACATCTCTATCTCCAGCTTTCATTTCTTGTAAAACTTCTTTTAGAGCATCATATGGTGCATCTGTACCTGTGGCTTCAGATAACTGGCTTCAGATCTTGTTATTCTTGTCAAGAATTACCAGCACTTTTAAACACTTGGCATTTTCCTCATTTCACAAGAATTAGTCTCCGTGCATGCTTGCCAAAATACAAAGTTTTGTGACTCAGGAACAAAGATGCACAGATCATACTAAATGATTTTGTTTTCGGAATCAGGGCCGCTGATCTCTTTTTGCATATTGTGATGGTGTTAACTTAAAATTCTTGGTGAGTTGACCCAGTTGGTATTTATTGTGGAAATTTCTGTGCTTACTAACTTATTTTTGTTAGCGTTGTAATTAAGATGCTGTATATACTAAATGGAAGTTACTCTACAGGGTACATCATTTATTAGTTAGGAATTATCAAAGGACATTTAATTTAGGCATTGACACGAGATGGTTAGGTTGAATCCTGGCAAACATGACACAAATGAATGGCATTTAGAGGGTAAATTCCTCAAGAAGTCTTATACAAAGTAAAACTGTGAACCGATTGTCCAATTGGCTCACAACCATTTTATCTGAGTCATCGACAGCACTTTGGATGGCAACAGCCCCTAAATTGCACAGATATATGCAACACATTTATTGAAGATATTTTTGTAACAGCCATGTTTGCATGTCTTTGGTTTTGATTATCTAATAATAATTATTAAAATATATGTTAAGATGGTATCAGAATTATTCTCCCGGGTCTCACAACTATTTTCCCTTATTAGTGCTGGAGTGTGCATAGAAGTGTTAAAATATATGTTAACTCTATTATTCTAACCTCTCCTATCACCTTAGGGTTTTTTTTAAGAGAGACGGGTAATTAATTGCTTTATTTAAGAATAACTGTTCTATTACACTAAGTAACAACATCAAGAACCACAAAACAGAAAAATATATATGTTAGGATCAACCGGTATCAGCCTGTGAATCTAGAATAAAAGGGTCACGTCTAACTTCATCTGAACCTCAGGTGGTTCTAAATTCTAACAAGTATGAACATGAGGACTCAAGTGAACCTGTGTGCAACTTTTACAGGCATGGGAAAGTTCATGCACATGCTGTAAACCACAGAGGACTTGTTGGAGGGAGGTTTCATCTTGATTACCCCAGTGTTGGGGCAACTGAAACTCTAATGATGGCAGCTTCCATGGCTGAGGGAGTGACTGTGCTCTCAAATGTAGCTCAAGTATGACATAAAGAATAAAGCTTCCTTTTTCTATTTCTTCTTCTTAGGAAACTGAAAGGGTCTTTATATCAGCTTATCACTTTCTCTGCAGGAGCCAGAAGTGGTTGATCTTGCACGGTTTCTTATTGACAGTGGGGCCTGTGTGGAAGGAGCAGGAAGTGGTACGCTTATTATCAATGGCAGGAATCGGTTGTATGGTCCTGAATTCACCATAATACCAGACCGCATTGAAGCCGGTACGTTTATGGTTGCTGCAGCCATCACTCGCTCATGCATCTCAATGTCACCTGTCATCCCTTCCCACTCATCAAGTATTATAGACAAGCTTTCAGATGCCGGTTGCAAAATTAGACAAAGCACGGTCAACACCTTGGAGGTATGGAAATTTTTTTATGCTTTTGTTTCCTTCTTTATTTGGCTTGAGATATGTAGTGCGGAACCCTAGATTTGGAGTTGGTATGCAAGCAAAATTGAAGAAAGAATATGACGAAAACAATAATAACACAAAGCACACAGACGATTTACGTGCTTTGGTTTGAAGCTTTAACGTCAAAAGTATTTTACTATAAACAAAAACCAAGAGAATGGCAACGAACCGAGCTTTGCCAAGCTCAGCCTGTGCTCGTCACATCAAGACAAAGCTTAGGCTCGCGAGCCTGAGTTGCCAATCTCAGGCTCCTAAAACTAAGCTTGGCTTGATTTGAACTCATAAAAGTAGTTTCGGACCACCCAACCAGAAAAAAAAAAAAAAAAAAAATACCCTATAGTCTAATGGCCCATTAACTCAATGTCCGTTTTGAATAGTAATAAATTTGAGTGAGTTGAGCTTAGTAAAGCTCGGCTCAGGCTAGGCTTCACACGCTTAAAATGAGGCTCAGGCTTGGATCATGATGAGCCAATGCTAGCTCGGCTCATTGCCACCGCTACAAGGGATTACGATGAAAATGTGGTGACATGTTTCAACATGAAATATGCGGGTTAGGATTGATTGTAAACGTGTTTCAAGTCAAAGCAGGTTGACCTGCTTTGACACAATTAATAAATGGGCCGGGTTTGGATTGACCTATATGGTCGTATAGCCTTAACTTGACATTACGCGAATCTGACCCACCAAGCCAACATGAATTACCACATAACCTGTGAACCTTGCATGAACCCAACACAAAATAAGCGGGTTAAGGTTGACTGTAAACGTGTTTCGTGACACGATTAATAAATGGTTTGAATTGAGCCATATTGTTGTATACCTTTATCTCAACACGACATGAACCTGACATGCCAACATAAACTGCCACCCCTAGTTCCCAAGAAATACAATAGAGCCCACGAAAAACCCCTATTGAACACACGGGTTGGGTCAGACTCCAAATCAGGTTGAAAATAAATACGGGTTTTTCTCTGTATCGCACACCTAGCTGGTTACATCTCATGTTGAATTGGAGACACTTTCCCAACAAGTTCTGAAAAGTTTATTTGCATTATCAGGTCTCGGCACTGCCTGCAGCGACTGGAAGAGATATTCGAGGTTTTGATGTTAAAACAGGTCCATTTCCTGAGTTTCCTACAGATATGCAACCTCAAATAATTGCACTGCTTACAACATGTAATGGCTCAAGTATTGTGGAGGAATCTGTATTTGAAAAGCGTATGAACCATGGTATGTGGCAATAAATATAAGTTGGTATGACATAAAATTTAGTTTGTTTTTCATTTTATTTTAATGGTCGCTGCACTGGTTGGGGTACTTAGTTTCAAAGAGTTCAAATAGGAGTATGAGTTATATCCTCAATTAGTTCATCTAAACCCTCTTATATAACCATTTCATTCTTCTTGACTCCTAAATGCAAATTTGAGTGTTAACACTATGTTATCTCAACCATGAACTGACCTTGATGATTGGCCTATCATTTGTGCTAGTGAGAGAGCTGAAGAAACTTGGAGCAAAGATTCAAATTTGTGGGGGTGCTGCATTGATCGATGGGAAAGATCACAGGTATGCTATAAAACTTTGTACATTTAGAACGTGGAAGCATGCTTGAAACACTTCATTCCTTCATAACAGTGCCTTGCGTGGTTCGCGTGTTATTGCAACTGATTTAAGAGGAGGTGCTGCACTCGTTTTGGCCGGTATGGTCGCCCAAGGAACTACGGAAATTGATGGTGTAACCCATATTGATCGGGGTTATGAGAATCTAGAGATGAAGCTTCGCTGTCTAGGTGCTGACATTACTAGAAGAGGAGTCCCTGATACAGCAGCCATAGCATGGCTTGATAACACAACACATATAAAGGAGACAAAATCGTCTACTGTTCAAAATCACTCTACAATCCAAACGGCCCTATCACAGCCACAAAAGTAGTTGTGATTTGACACCCTGGAGATTAATTAAAATTTCAAATTTCAAATTTCAAATTTCAAATTTCAATCAAATCATAAACACCTTTGCTGCTGTGATATAACCGTTTGGACTGTAGAGGGATTTCGAATTGATTTCTCCTCTCTAAAAAAAGGGTGCCAGTAAAATGATGGTTAATTAGGAATTAATTCATTTTAATACTTGTCTTGTAATAATGTGGATTAAAAATGTTTCTTTTTTTTTTTTTTCTTTTTTACGTAAGAGAATAAGACAGCTAAATTGTGGGGCCTATGGTCAACTTTGGTTAACCTTAGTCCTCAAGTAATGTCCCACTTGGTAAGTAAAGGTTTATGATTTAGCAATTAGGGTTTCTTTAGTTTCGTAGTTGTATTCTATAAAAAGGTGACAAGCCCAAACGTATAGAACAGTATTTTGGTGAAATAAAATTGAGTTTTTTACACCTCATGGTTGGAGTTGTGTGGATCTACTGTAGTGGTTTTTGCCGCTGCAGATTACTAGTGGTTGGTGCCACCAACTTTCCAATCAGTTGGTGCCGGTTGGGTTCTCCTCTCCTCTTCTACTTCCTCTATTGTTCTTCTACTATCAAGCAATCATTTAAATAAGTTCTTTCTATTTTTGTAGTGTTACTATTCAAGGTTTTATTGCCTAGTCTAATTTGTTCTTCAGTTCTCATATTCTAGGCCATCTTATACCATTGTTACATCGGTTCTGTCATAAGATCTTAGACCTGATTTTTTGCCGAACTTGATCATCATTTGTTATAAATTCTATGAATGTTTTATAAAACCTGTTATAGCTTATTGGACTCAATCTAAATCTATTTATTGGGTTGGTTACATTCTGTTTGGCAATATTCCTAAGTGCATGCCGGAGTTTTGATTAGTGTAGGCACTTAGATTCATCCGATTGTTTGAGATTTGGAAAGACTATTCTTCATTTATTTCTCTAATAACCTACAAAGTTTCAAGTGAATCCATTCATCTTAACCTTGTTTTATGGTTCGTTGAAATTTTTCCTAGACTATTAAAACTTAAAAGTTTCATTTCTTGCTCATCTCCTAAGTCCACATGTATAGGGTTATTCGATTCCCAACCAAATTTGAATCTTTGTTTAGTTCCTCATTGCACCCATTCCCTGTAGGAATACAGAAAACATCAGTCCCTTTGCTTGTCAGTCATAACAATTGAGTATAGGTAGCAGACCTCCTCATGTTTGATCAAATTGAAGGAAACTGCAAAACATATTTGTTTTTTTAAGACATTAAGGGCTTTCATGTATCAGAGAGTACTGTTGAATTTCCACTGCCCTTTACTAGATCAAAATGCAAGAAAGCTCAAGCATTATTCTTCATCATTCAAATATGAGACATGTAAAAAAAAAAAAAAAATTGCTTTTATCTTCCATTTAAGTTTACTCACTCGGAGAAAAGTGATCTTTCTCCACCTAATCTAAGATAATTCCCTTTATGTAGTTTCATCCATCTCTTTGTTGAAATAATAAAAGCCTTCAAATCAACTTCTCTATTATCCAAAGACGTTAGAAGAGGAAATTGACAAATTTTCGTAAATCCATGGAGGGAGAGAGAGAGAAAGAGGGAGAAGAAGATGATGATGAAGTAAAGAGATTAACTCAATAGGAATATTGGAGATGGAAGGCATAGGTGGCACAACTCCACAGGAGGATTGCTATTACGCATAATAAGTTGAATGCCCGTGCGGGGGCGGGGTGCCATACAGAGGTTCTGTAGGAAAACTAACCTGCCTTTCTTTGGTATTGTATTAATCTTAAATAGAGATTACAAGTGTGAGTAACGGTTATGTACAGCTAACATCATGGCTGTCTATTGTGCTATACATGGAAATATAATCAGTGTCTACTATGCTATACATGGAAATATAATCACTGCCTATTATGCTATACATGGAAAATAAGAATGTATACAAAACAGAGTAAGGAATTAAATGTGAGAGGAAGTCATGGAGAGAGGATCATGGTTGACAGATCGTATCTCTTCAGGATCTCTTAGTGGCATGGGTCATATGGTCCTCCCATGTTTGGAATGTCTGAAGGGAGTAGACTGGGAGCCTACATATAACAAATCCTTAAAGGGAGTTGACTGTGTCCTTGTAATCGAAATTTCTTGTATTAGCACAAATTGGTCCCTTGGCAACGATAATGTTGCGTAGGGTTTTATCTGTCATCTCAGCTAAAGCTTGATCCTTTCATGAGACGTTGAATCATTTTTTTAGGTCTTCTTCTATATTAAATTTTGTTTCGCTATCTTCTTGCTCCTTGGGGTGATTTCCTTGAGGAACATCAGCTGCATTACCGGTGGTTGAAGCAGTATTTATAGTAACTTTCCCAGTCTGCATAAGAGATGTAGTGGATAATGGGGAAACTATTCATCCTCCTCGAACAAAGGGGTTGGAACTTGCAAACGGCCTAGATTGGTAAAATATTGTCTATTTCCTATGTCTAGCAACTGGTAAACCGAATATTGGGGATACGTCTCACCTTGGGATGTTCAGGCTGAAAGCCAACGAGAGATTACATCCAGATGGTGAAAACTAGGGATTCCCTTGGGGCGGAGTGTGAGACTCCCAATCCGATGGATGTCAAACTAGATATCCTCTTGAAATTATCATTTATCTACACCACACTTTCTTTAGTAGTGTTTCTTGTCTCCATAGATTGTGTCTGTGTGGCTTCAGTGTTTTTTTTCTTTGGCACGGCCTTTTTCTCTAGACTTAGCACTAACCATGATGATTGTGACATGTGTGCACTCACTTAGCCCAAATTTTAATGCCCCGAAACCCGAACATGGAGATCAGGGTGTAATTATGGAAACACACGTGGCCCATTATCACACCTGAATTTTGTTGAATTTTTTGTTTTCTTCACCTTAGGTCTCCAAGGTCCAACCCAAGTGGTTAAGTGGTCCCCCAACTTATCCTAATCTATGCTTAGGTCTATCTAAACATGTGGAATGATAATTTTTTCCATACATGTGTAAAATTATATTTTTACCTTTCAAGTGAAACAGGGTGTTATAATATAATCTTCATTAGCCCATTTGTGGGGGTGTAGGTCATTTCTCCTTCCACATATGTTGGGAGTAACAAATCCCACATGTGGGGGGGGTGGGGGGGAGGCATGGGAACTTACCAAAGTTCCTAAAGATCGTTACCTGAAACTTCTCTTAGACTGGCCATCAACATGTCAACAGAGGTCAATATCCTTGATGAACGTAGCTTGGACACCTTCATTTTATTTTTGGTTGTAGTCATGTGTGTACTTGGGCCATTAACTTGGCCTCTTTGTCTTTAGAGTTTTGAAGGATTTTAGCTTCCCATATTTTGGCATGTCAGATCCTTCTATCTTTGGCTACTTCAACTCTGATATGATCCTTATTGTTGAAGAGGTCACTTATGGCCAATAAGTAATATTTTTTGCTTGTTATGATTTATGAGGGAAGGATTAGTGGTCGTACCCAAGAGAGTGTAAGTGATTTTATCTGCACGGATAGATTTTTATGGGTAGACAAGTCTTTCCATGTGGATGAGCTTGAATTTTTTACACGGATAACTTTCTTCACCTATGGTTTTCTTCGAAGAACCGGCTCTTGTGGACTCGTGGTATCTGATTGGTTTTCCACATGAAATACCAGACTTCTCCTAGCTAACTTCCCTTTACAGGTCTGCTGACTCTTGGGAGTCTCGACTCCTTTGCGGGTGGTATGAACCGCTTTTTCACACTTGGGCTTAGGTTGCAAAACGAGTTAAATGAATTTATTGTCCACCAAGACAAGTAAAGCAATTGCATCGAACATGACTCCTTTGGATTATAGGTCCATCCCTTCTTGTTTGTTGACTATAGGAATATGATACATTGTCTCAACAAAATGAGGCAAGGTGTCCCTCACAAACGAGGTTGCTCCTCAGAGGTCTCAAATCTCTGGTGCTTTCTTGGCAAAGATTTGACTGCCTCAGCATACGTCCTTAAACATTTGGTGGGGATGTTAGATCAATGACATGGGAAACTCCCCACCAAACCATTCACGATCAGTATAGTGTATGTCTAAGAGGTGATATTGTTGGTGTTTTGAAGTGTAGTGAGTTTTTTGTGGGAGAAATATTTTTTTAGTAGCATTATAAATCTTGTTTAGATAAAGATGAGAAGAGAGAAGTATCCCATTGTGCGTGCAAGAAATTTGTGCACGTCAAATTTCGCAGCATGTAACAAATTACCCATTTGCTTAGAATGGTTTTATTTATATTTGGGGGATTTACACTTCTCTAGATCTAGTAAATTGAATCTATTAATTACATCTCCTTTATATAAGGGAGGGAGAAAACCTATGATTAAGGCTTATGGAACATAGAAGAAAATATAAAATAAGCTACCTTATACTTATAAACATATCGTATACAAGATTATAATTATAACCTTGTTGAAGACATTCTCATTTTCCTCGATCTTCTCTACAACTACTTGATTCCCTAGTCCTTTTAGGATCGATTATGGTGTTAATGATATTGATAAAGGTAGGAGGGGAATCGTTTGGATAATAAGCCTAGAGCCATAATTGAGCATAGCTCGAAGGCAATAGAGACCGATATTTGTGGAGAGAAGGTGCCAAAGAATTAATGTAGGCATGAATGCAAAACTGGCGAAGCCACAAAGGGCCATTAATAGAGGAAGAAAATGTCATAAAATCATAAAGTACAAGCATCGATAGAGAATGGCCAACATGAAAGGGGTTAAAGCTAGCCTACGTCCTCTAGCTAGGGTTGCGGTGATGGAAAAATAGCTTGTGACTATATGCTTTAAATAGTTACAAAGAAGAAACTTACAAATCTAATAAAGAAAGAAGGCACATGAAGGCACATTCTTCTTGAAATCCTATAGCATCATCCAAAACTCTCATCTTTTGAGTAAAAGAAGTAGTATAAGCAAGACTTGAAGTAGTGGTAGGCAATTGAAGTCCTTAATGGCAAGTTCTTCAAGATCTGGATGGATAATCTCTCCATCTGCAGGAAAGTTGAGCAGGTGGACGATATCTACAAGGGTAATGGTCATGTATCCCTCTAGTAACTATAAGCAATTGGTAGTGGGGGACCAAAATATCAAGAATGATGAAAGGATTGATTGATTGAAAGGGGTTACATAATGAGAAGCCAGAATAGCCTCTATAATACCTAATTTATTCCAATAAGTTTTGTGGGCTCCATACATTCTCGATACCCATTTCAACCAATCATGATCAATTTTATACCAAGAACCAATGGATAACAATTTGGCCCATTGACCCCAGCCGAGGACACCTCTTTGGAATACAAGTCGATCCTATTCGTCATTAGGAAAATAGTACAGTGAGCAAGGATGAGCTTCAGTTGAAAAGATAGCCCAATCGCGAACTTAGGCAAATGGCTAGAAGATGAAGAAGATAACCCAACATCAATAAAGGGAATAGTCATGAAATTCTTCTTGATTAGAATCCTTGTTTCCTTGCTTTCTTCAACCAAATCATTAGCAACATCAATCGAATTTTCCTACAATACTATTGTAGAGGATCTATAACACCCCGTATTGCACTAAAAGGGAAAATTTGTAATTTTACACTCATAAAGGTAAAATTGTCATTCACATGTTTTTTACAGACCATAGAGTGGTTTAGGGACCCTTGGACCAAGTTAGAAGTGTAGAACCCAAGTTGGACCCTAAATTTGTCAAGTTCCAGAGTTTTTCCAAATACATATTAAGGTTAACATCACAAGAAAAACAGTATCAGTCCTGTATGAATTAGCTTGCAAGCCATATTTTATTAGAAATATTTATGAGTCTACTTTCTAATAAATCAAAAGGTGTGCAATTATGATTTTTTCTAGATAAAGTTATGGAAATTCTCCCATAAGGTGTCCATGCTAATAGGCCCACGGATTTAAGGTAACTTCATAGGCACACCTGTACCAATCCCGAAAGAATTAGAATCTAAGCCACATATTATTGGAAAGCTCTTGAAATCTACTTTCCAAGACAACAAATGACGAGAGATTCTAAGTTGTGTGCGCAAAGTTATACCCAACTTACCACAAGGTATTTGCATTGAAGATGTTAAAGCGCTCAATTTAGAATTTGAGTGATCCACCATGGTTTGGAGCACTCTACCGGGGCTTGAGACTGCACAAAACAACGCAAAACTCTCCATTTAAGGTTGGAGTGCTCCAACACCCCCAAAGTGCTCCAATGAGATCTAGAACACTCCAACTATGAAAAAAATGTGATTTTGGTACTTTTTTTATGTGACACTTGTCCATTTGACCCCCACACATGTGATCTTGTCTTAGATGAATTAAAATCTCAATAACACCTTATTTAGGTTATTTAGACTCCTTAGAACACAAAGAGGGAGAGTGAAAACCTAGATCTAGCATAAAATAGTTGTGATTTTCTATTTTCTATCTTAGTTTCGGTATTCTAACCATGAAATACCTTGTTTACTCATAGAATGAGGAAAGATTGACAAATGCAAGGAATTTTTGGAGGAGGATTCCCTTCAAGCTAAGGATTAGAAACTTGGATAAGTAGTTACACAAAACTTGCTCTATTTTTTTATTGTTTTAGGCTTTTAGAAAATTTGTAACAGTAAAATATTGATTCTATGATTGTTTTTTCATATGTTTGTAAAGCTCTTTGCTAGGATCTTAGAAATCTTACCTTTTGTGGTGATTTGTGATGAGATCTTGTCAATTTTGCTAGGATCTTAGAAATCTCTATTTTATATTATGAAGAAAAGTGGATTTACATGTCATCTATATGTATTTCTTTGAAATGATGACTCTTATGTATTGTGAATGTTTGTAAATTAGAATTTTATAACTCCATAGTTTCCATGAAGGATGTTGATGGATGATTTGCTTGATTTTCCATAAGTAGTATAATTATTTGAGTTGGTGATGAACATGTTTTAAATATGTTGGTTAAAGATGATGCTAGGAGGTAACTATGAAGCATGATGATCTCCGTGTAATGATACTAGTATAATATGTGTTTATATTGTTAAGAAACTCTATGGAATGATTCAAAATATGCTTAAAGATAAGGAATGATTGAATGACATATATGCTTGAATTGTTATCTAGGCCATTGTTCGTGTCTTGTGTATAAGTTTTATGATGTTTATAGATATATAAAGTTATATGACTTCCCTCATTGATAAAGTTAAAGAATGATTTGTTCATGTTGTGTATGTTTTTTTATTATGCTAGTATATTTATATCATGTGAACATAGTTGCCTCTTCCATTATGACTGAATAATATGCTAAATAATGGTAAGACAATGAAGATAACTAAAAATAGACAATGTGTGAAACAAATAAAGGATAAAAATGATGAAATCAGATGAGTAAGGAAAGCAAAGACAAGTCTCTAAATTATGAACGTCCCACTATTGGGAGTTAAATGATGACTAGTGTTAAGTGAGAAGTAAAAGTGTCTATGGAAGCTATAATGTAAACAATAAATGCAAAGGTAAAGATGAATTTGTCAGAGATGATGTTGATCTACATATGCTTCACCATACCAATTGTCTTGTTATAACTATTAAATGCTTTAAAATGATGCATATTTACCTTGAAGTAGTTTATCTATGTTTATTCTTGTTGATAATATGTAGGTCATGCATAGACACTGTTAGAAAAGGCTTGTCAAGATTACACTAATTATCTCTATCATGATATGTTAAGAAATGCTTACCATGTTATTGTATATTTATATTTTCATGCATATCATCATGTACGTATATTAGAATAATGTCATGTATGAGTAGAATCATGCATATTTTTATCCGTAGATATTAGAAGAATGACATGTATAAATAGAATCATGTATATTGTTGTGCATAATTCCTACATGATGAACCATGATGATGAGTGTATAGATCTTGTGATGACTAGTAGATGATATATGTATACTAGCACATTCCTACATACTAGAAATTTATATGTATTTTATATGAAGATATATTCAATATTTTTATATTGAAAGATTCATATTTCATCCATCTGATTTTGTAGTAGGTTTTGTGTACCTATTTACGAGTCATGGATCTCACTCATCCAAATCATTTTTATTTCAGGTGAATCATAATGTACATGTGTGTTTATAGAGTACTTGGGGTAGGGAAATGCAAGGGGATGGCATTTTGCTTTCTATCTAATATTTTCATAGGTACTGATTTACGTTTACCTTGTATTTAGGATTCAACTGGATGTATTGGTTTAATTTTTGATACCCTGATGCTATGGTTTGAAGTCCCTATTTTGTGGATGGGGGTTTAATTATATGGAAGGTTAGAATGTTTATAGGTTTATCTCTTGATTTTGCTGCACAGTGAGGTTTTATGTTTAGCATGATATTACTTTTATTCCGCTACATGTGTATTATATTTGAGATTTTAAGGCTAAGGTAGAAATGTGAAAATTTTATAGTAATTGGAAAGTGGAATTGGATAGTAGCGACCCAGATTCATGCCTACATAAGGTTATGAAATTTGGGGTCATTACAGGGATCAATGTTAATGTTGCTAAAACTAAGACGAATTAAGGAAGGATCTTCTTCTATGTCATCAACATTGATAGGAATAGTTTTCTTCACTCAATCCATTTAGACAAAGCGAGGGATCGATTCAAGATGGCTTGAGTAAGAAGAAATCATAAACCAAAAAATGAGCTAAGTATTCTAACAACTAGATAATGAGAAGAAGAGGGTTTCTTAAAAAGAAAGAAAAAACTTTTGACCATCAGATGTTATGAAATACACGCATCTAGTTAAGATTTAAATCAGACACATAAAGGGGGCATTTGTTTACCTTGTTTTTAAAATCACCAAAAGAATTGTGACACATGGATCCCATTAATATCAAATACAACCAATAATAAGGCAACAAATACAGGAACGAAAAGAGTGCATACTGCACTAGCTTGTTGACATGTTTCTTTTACCGTGACAATTAAAAGCGTGGGGTTTAAATGTGGGAGGATAGTTAACCAAGAAATAAGAAAAGAGGAACACGATGCACCTCGCCTCCACAACCAATGACCAAAGCGAATATGTGATGGAAGTTGTCATGAGCGTGAGTAATGGTGATTAACAGAGCAACGGCATGAAGAAACTGGCAGAATGGTGACATAAAGAAGGGATGTCGTAATTGATCGAGACAATATAAATTGCACAAGAGCAGATGAGAAGAAAAGTTTCAACCATCCAATATATCTAATTATCTTAGGAGTAGGGGTAATTTAATCAATAGCGTAGCTAAGTAGTTCTATAGTTATAACCAGTAGTCTATAGTTTGTAATGGAAGAAATTGTGCTTAAAGTGCTTACTGTAGAGGGAATGTCCCTGAAAAAGAGTAACAACTCGAATCGAATCAAGTAAGATATTTATCTTATAATTTCTTGTGAATTACAATTACTGAATAAATTTATTTTTTATCTTTTTTCATCTAAGACCATTTAAAAGTCTTTCTGATTGAGGGATTTACGAACCTATACTATGATAGGAAAAGGAAAAATTAAACACCCGATGAAACTGTAACATCATAAGTGTGGGAGGAAAGACTTGAATGGGTTAGGGTTACAATTGTTCGATCAAATCATAGGATCATAATCCTTGGATCTTGCAATTAAATTGTGCTTGTCTTTTGGTTAGGGTTTAAGATCAAAGCTCAATTTCTTATACATGAGATGAGCAATAGATTCGTATCAAGAGAAAAATCATATTTTTTCAAGTCACCCTAGTTGTAGTCATCATATGGAGTAAACAAACTATCATGAAGGAAATCAACCTATCATTGATTGGTTTTCAGTAACAATGGTGGATGCCCTTGTTCTCTCACGTTATCGTGAGATGCCCCTTCCCTGTGCACTCATGTATTGTGAGGTGCCTAGTTTTTCTAGGTCGTGTGTCTATCTTTGGGTCTTCTTATCGTAGTTTTTTCTTTACTAGCCTTCCCCCTTCTGAAATCTCTAGGAAGCCCACATGTGTCTTTAGTCGGTGAGTGGTCTCGTTCCTTGGAGATTCTAATATATTTCCTATCGAATCATCTTGTTCTCTATATTTTCTACTCTCTAGCTAGCTTCTTTGTTACGAGTGTTCTACCCTTTAGTTCTCTATACAAAGGCCTTATCCTTTCCTTCTATACCATCCTCTCTACTCCCCATTACTCTTCTGGTGTTTTTAACCATGGCAAAAAACAATGAGATAATCGATATCTCAGATATTCAGAAAGTGGATGAGGAAGATGAAGAAGAGTTATTGTTCCAACTTTGGGAATCTTGCAAAGTAACTAACAAAAGTGATATTGGCTCGTCACTGCAAGGATGAAAATGGTGATAGGTGGTCCCTCTCGGCCCTTGAAAAACCATTGATGAGCAAACCATGCAACATAGAGCTATTCATTAAGATTAGGTCTAAGGCATGGCAATGTTCAAAGCCAATTGATATATTTCCAAAGGAGAATGGTACCTACAGACTTATCTTTCACTACAAAATGGACTTTTACAAGTTGTGGACGGATGGGCCATGGAATTTTAAGAAAAAAACCATTTCCCTAGCGACATGGAAACCAAGATCAAGCCTAGGGATCATTCAGTCTTAGGAGGTTGAATTTTGGATTTAGTTCCATGGGATTCTTATATGGATGCAACAACAAAAGTTTTGGCTAAAAGGATTGGAGCTTTTAGGATGGTTTATTATCTTGAGAAGTGATATCTTCGAGTGAGGATAGTGGTTGATATTAGTAAGTCATTAGTGAGTTTGTTTATCCTCAAGTGTGAAAATCTGATCAGTTATCTTATTGATGTAAAATATGAAAAGTTGGAGAACTACTGCTACCATTGCGGTAAGTTGGATTATGAGGACAAAGATTGCACGGAGTTCAAAGATTATAACAATGGGAAACCTATTAAAGCTATTCAAGGTGTGAAGGGTTTGGCTCTTATTCTCAGGGTGGACATGCCCCATCTTCATAGTCTGGATTCTGGTCCTGAGGGTTGGGCAACACACTAGTTCTTCAAATCACCGGTGAAGAAAACTCCTTGCAAGCAAGGAGAGCGAAAGGAAGAAGACTGAGTTGTTTCCTAATTGATTAAACTTGTCCCAATCTAGGTTAGAATGTTTCTGGACGAGCTCAACTCAGTTGAGAGTGTGGTTGGTAGCCCAATGGTTCTTCAGAGGTCAGCCTACAAAAAACAGAATGGGACGGACATGCATGAGGAGCTGATTAGTCAATGCCCTTCCCATGCTATGTTGGGATGTCCACCAGCTAGGCTTGAAGCACCTAATCCGCTGCAATCCCTTAACATGGGGCATTCAGCTCCTATCAAAGGAAATGGGGTATTGTGTGTCGAGTTGGGGCCCAACATTACACCTCACTCCATCTGTTTAAGGAAAATCCATTCCATCACATCTCTAGATGCATAGGAGTCATCCTTGAAAGCCTCGTCCTTGGAGACAATGGGTGAAAAAAGAACCATCTCTTTGGTCCAACAAGCTTAGATGGATTGTGCGCAAGTGAACCGATCTAGTAGTGAAAATTGCCTAAATCCACAGTTTTGGCTGAACTGAAGGGTTGGAATAGTATCTCTTCTTCAAGCAGTGGCTCGGCTTCTCTAAAGAGATCAATTTCGGTTGACCTTGAGGATCCCCAGCCATTGTTGAAGAAACCATGTGTTACTAGGATTGATATTTTGGGGAATGTGTGTTTGGAAAGAGTTGTCCTTCTACCTCTCATACCTATATCAGAAGGGATAACCGAAGCTATGGAGGAAGATGGAGCATGTAGAAAACATGTTCGGACAGATGATCTCTAATAGCCTTAAAAAAAAAGCCTCGTGGAAAGCTGAAGCTCTAGTTTGTGGTAACAAACTTTTTTATTCCTTTCATTTTCGAATGTAATGCCCCAAAGGTAATCTCTTTTCCATCCCCCTTGCCGGTTCCAAAAGGAAAATGATGGTTTTTGTTATCACTTTTGTTCAATAAAATAGTTAAGAATGAAAGCAAATCATAGACTAAACCAATGCCTGGTGATTTGATCTTTTTAACTATGCCTTTGTATGTTTCTTTCAAGAAACTACATTATAGTTACATGTAGCTATTTTAATATTTTCTATAGGCAGCCATTGAAGGACCAGCACACCAATGCTAAGGTTACTTTTATCTTTATGCCAAGAATGTTGAATGCATGTCTAATGTTAAATCTAGCTCTTTCATCTAGTGTAATTATGGTTCAAATATTTGTCTTGGATCCTAAAAGTATCAATGGATAGGTTTGGGTAGGGAGTTTTTATTATTTTAAGTCATGCCGGGTCCATGGGCTAGGAATAAAGTTTATGGATGGTCAACTTAGTCTTCATACAAACAAATTGTATCTTCCTTGTCCGAGCTATGTCCTGCTCCGAAGTGTCTTCTCCCAAATACTTATTGGCCAAGATTCATACCCTTACAGCAGTTATGTATGGAGATGGAGCCCTTTAGTATTTCTTAGGGGTTGGTTGAAGTCCCAATGCATGAAATGGTTAAATCTGTTGTCCCTCCAAGAGAAGGTTAAATTGTGGATTGAAAGGTTGATTACACTACGTTGTCTGTGCTTACTCACCTTATCTCACTATGAAACCTCCTCTCTTCTCTCAATTTTTCTCATCCTCAAATCCAAATTTCTAATAGGGTTTTAGTGTTTGTCCTAAAACAGCATCTTGATGGTCTATAAAGATCTCCACTTAGAACTGCTAGGGAATGGGAAAATCCCTGACAGCTAGAGCATTAAGGGCAATGGTCAAGTCCAAAAACTCGCAAATTGTGTTCTTATTTGAAGCGCAGTGTGAAGGTGATATATTTCGTAAAAAATATGGAATTTTTACAGGTTGAAATCTAAAAGTTGTTGATTCGGTTAGGCTTTCAAGGGGATTAGTGTTCCTTTAGAGAAAATAAATTGATTAGAAAGTCATCATATGAATAATTATATTAGTACTAGAATCCATGACAAGAAGTCAAATACTCTATGGAGAGCCATATTTGTCTATGGTGAACCGAACAAAGATCTCAAAAATGATTCTATGATTTGCTTATTAGTAAAATCAGCTAGATCTCTGGTCCATTGATGTGCATTGGAGATTGGAATTGTATCTGGGATAGAAAGGATAAGGTGGATGGTAATAGAATCCTTAATAGATCTCTTAGAAAGGCTCATTGCATTTTCAAGGAGGGTAATCTAATTGATATGGGTCATTATGGCTCGCACTTTACTTGGATAAACAAGCAGAGTGAACAGTGTCATATTAAGGAAATGATGGATCATGTTATTATTAATGAAGCCTAGAAAACACTTTTCCTTAAGGATACAACAACAACAACAACAACAACAACAAACAGCCTTATCCTAACTATTTGGGGTCGACTACACGAATCCTGTTCTACCATTCCGCTCTGTTTAGGGCCTTATCTGCTGTTAAATTACAAGATGCCATGTCCCTCTTTACTACCTCCACCCAGG
>JAOXJP010015167.1:5585-17591 GCA_025762735.1 Platanus orientalis | reverse complement strand
GGAATGAAATATAGACTTTTTGGAAGAGAGATTGGGAGACTATAAAAAACTGTTGTGAGCGTGGTTAAAAGGTGGCTAAGTCAATGGTGTATATTATGTTTGTGGGTTGGTGGTCCGGGATTTAATGGTACAAATGAGAAAAGAAAAAGGGGGGAGAAAAGAGAAAAGGAAAAAAGGGGGTATTAAAAAAAAAGGCTGAAGAAGAAGACATTGTCAACGGCTACAAAAAGAAGCCTAACAAAACTCGAATGAAATGCTCAGTCAGTCTTCTTTTTTCTTGGTGGTGCTTTCTTAAATTCCGTGCACAGCCTTTGCCGGGCAACTCAGACTTACAAACCCTTCACATAATATGGATAATATACAATGATGCCTGCTTCTTTGACTGTACGCCTGACCCATCTATTTATTGATCCGGATCGTTCAACTGGCGGGACACATCCATATCGCAAAATCGCGCTCAATCTCGATGATCTTAACCACTCGATATATGGATTCATTAAGAAGACAGTTAGTTACGCTAATCGACATTTAAGTATGAGCTTTCAATCAATGGTTGATCCAAGAAGTGGCCTGCTAATCCTAATTTTGGGATTGACAAGTTGGTGGGCCCTTTTTATGGTCTATGGAGCATCAAGTTTAACGAACAGCTCATAACATTTCTCAAAAAAAAAAAAAATAGTTTACACTAGAGATTATTGTTCTTGTGTTTACTCTAAAACATTTAGACCAAGAGAGGGGCTGTTGCATGGTGAATGTACCCATCAGTTGGACCAAAACCTAAAATCACACTCGCTGTATAAGCAATAGGTTGCCTTCTGAGCATAAGCACAAGTTCTTAAGTCAAAGTCAATAAAAGACTTCCAAGTGACAGAAGGGATGTCGTCATTCTTGCCCCAAATTTTAAGGCATCTAAGGAGGTGGTCACACATCAATAGAGTAGTCCATATGGGGGTGGACATAGGCAACAATAGGATTGAACGATTGACAATGTTCAAATAGCATGTCATTAAAAATTGAGATAAATTACAAAACAACTGAATACTGTTAATACCCAGATGAAATAGGTGTCGATAATCCATAGTCAATGGGATGAAAGGAGTGTACCAACATAATTAGATCATTTAAAGAGAAAATACAACAATTTAAGATAACATACGTTCAAAAAAGTATCCATATGATATCAGCTTCTGAATATTCAGCTTTCAAAGGGGATGTGAGAGAGAATGAGAGAGAGAGAGAGAGAGAGAGAGAGAGACTACAATCTAAAATGGTTATATTTTTACTTTTTACTAAACCAAAAGAGTGGTTGTTGTTTGGTGCATGTGCCCATCAGTTGGACCATAACCTAAAATCACACTCACTGTCTAAGCATGAAGCACAAGTTATGAGTCAAGGTCTACAAAAGACTTCCAGTGTCAGTTGATGACTTAATCCAAGTTTTTAGGCTTCTAAGGAGGTGGTTACACATCAATTTATTCCATATGGGTGGGCATAGGCACCAATCAGATTGAACAATGGACATTCTTCAAATAGCTATGTGATCAACTAGAAAAAGGGATTAATTAGATGACAACTAAATAGTATTAATATCCAGATGAATCATTGTTGATAATCCATAGTTAATGGGATGGAGGAGTCCCACCATGAGATCATTTAATTTGAAAATAAAACTTAAAATACAACACTTTCAGATATCATATGCTCAAAAAGTGCCCATATGATATCAGTTTTTGAATATTCAGTATCCAATGGGGATGAGTGTGAGAGAAAGAGAGAGAGAACCTCGGGATTACTGAAAGGAAGGTTGGTATAATGTTTTGGGATATTCAAGCTTTTAGAAAGTATTAGCTAAGTGGCAGGGTTAAGGTACAGTATATGCTATTTGCCTGCTAAAAAAGATTGTACCCTTTCTTTCTCTCTCTGCTGCACAAGAAGACAAACTAAAAGCTTCCCTCCCCTTGCCTTCTTTTCTCGTCTCTTATTTCCTTTCTCTAAAGGGAATCTCATCCCACCTCACCATGACCAGTCATCAGTCACCACCCCTTCCCTCCTTTTGCCTCTTTCTTCCTTTCTTCCAAAACCTAATAATTGCATGACCCCCTTGCTTTTCTAAGCTTTAGATCTTTTCCAATCAGCTGCAAATCCTCATACAATTTACACACCCGTTCATTTCTAAACCTATACGGTTCATATCATTCACTACTAAGGATGCAATTCTTGCCCGGCCCAGCCACCCCCGTCCATTCTTGGTTGGCTCGCCTGACTCCATTTAATACCGGTTAATCCGTGCCACATTTTCAACCGAACCAAATCGATCCAAGTTACCCACCAAAAATTTCCGGGCTAGGGTCAACTACCCAGATCGAACTTTGACTAATTTCCATTTGGACCGGAATTAGGCACCCCCAAACCCATCAATGGACCGCACCACAATACACAAGAGGCATATGGATTCATGTGTGAGGTGGGTTTGCTTGGATTGAACCTGTGAAAGTGATGTTTGAAGTGTAGTGCATAAAATTTTTCTCTAGAAGCTATTACCACAGCAGGTAACAAGGAGAATAATGTTGGGTCCCCTGGGTCTTCTTACTTCAGCACTTTGTGCAAAAGGCATGTCTGCAGCGGAACGGATGCTCCCAAGCACATTGTGGTCAGTCTACTTTAAACATATCAGATACCAGAGCATCGATCATTCTCTGTTTTGAAACAAAGTAGGGGAAACGACATAGAGGACCCTACCATGATGGTTACTATATAGCTAAGGTAGTAACTATTAAGCTAATGACATGTAATAATAAAAAGCTTCAACCTTGTTAATCTAACAAAGAATTCACATAAAAAAGGCTTATGGTTCATGACAGTTTTTACACCCGTTAGCTTAATATCCTGGAGCTACACTTTAAACACAAAAACTTGCCGTGACTGATCTACAATTTTTTTTTTTTTTTTTTAATTTCGAACTATTTAGTTTCCGAGAAATCAAGCCATTTGTGTCTTCCTGGGGTTGCATTTGACATTACCTATTGTTTACCCCATGATTTTGTCTAACCAGTTTGTTTTCTCCCCCGCCTAATTTAGCTCAACAATAGTTGGTCGAGTCGTGTGACTGGAAACTTGGCTGAGTCCATGTAAACTCAGCCAAAAAAACATTATAAACAATGGCAATAGATACCATCTACAATCAAAAGGTGGATCACTACACAATGAATTCTTAGTAAAACAAATGTTTCAAGTAAATAATTATATTAAACAAAACTGTGGATAGTTTACAGGTAATAATAATTGGTAGACTCAAAGAAAGGCCTCTGATGTGAAATACAATTGATTTACTGCCTTCCAAGATCACTGGCGGAGACCAGTTGGATTAGTGTAGCTGGTATCAGAAAAGAAAGACAGGTCACCCAACTGACAGTTTGGACCCATCATATTTCACTCCCAGGTACTGATCCAATACATTCCTGAATGCCTGCAACACAAGAAATCAATCAGATCTGTATCTCAATTTCCATACAATAGTACATCACAGATTCATCAATATTAGCCAAAATTGGACTATGAATCTTCTTTTATTAAAATCTGCAACTCTGAAAATGAATATCTTAGTACTACCTTCATAAGCAAGATGACGATATTGTATATTCCATCACAATATTCTCCAATATTTGGACTAGAAAATATGGATGTTGATGCAGTAGAACTAGTGGGAGGAATAGAAGGGAAAGATTTTTTTGATGCTATCGGCATATACGGATGTGTTGACATTGCAATGGGCTAGAAAATATGGATGCTGATGCAGTAGTGGGAGTAATAAAGAGAGAGAGAAAATAGAAAGTAACAAAAGAAAAAAACATACGTCCATATCCCTTGTAGAGGAAAATTAGAAAAGACTACTCAATGGGAACTAAGTTCCCGCCATTGTTATGTGGACTCAGATGTCAGAATAAGTGCAGAATTCTGAGTAGCTTAAGCCTGCCACTCATCTCTAAATAATTGATATCGAGATGGCCAGGTATCCATCAAAACAAATATCAAAATACCTATGCTCCCCACCCAAACAAAATTGGGTTTATTATAATCTTCCGGTAGTATTATCCACATCAACTCCTTGCTACCACTTTCCATTTCGCAAACTTTAGCCATTTGTACAGGCATATGAAAGGAAAGAGACAATAGGATGTTCAGAGATGAGGTTTTCGTTATTTATAATCCCTATAAAGATCCATATGATAACCATTCCAGTATTTTAAAATATAAAATATCTCCAGGGCGTTAGAATTATAGAATGGGCATCAATGAAGATCATTTGAGGCATATATGGATGGTTTGCGGTTGTCATGATGTGAAAGATGTGGCTAAGAAAACTAACAGGTTTCATCCTTTATCTATTATCATCTACTATTCTATGAACCAGAATATAATGATCACATGGTTTACCATATATATGGAAGGACAGTTTTTTGGATAATTAATGTTAAGCATGTAATTTACGTCTGGAATAACTGGCCAATAGGTTGACTGTTTGGCCCTAGTGCGTATGGTTCAACAGATGAGTACACAGGATTACCTGGAGAGCAAAAGACTCTTTCCCTCGTAAAATTACATCCATTGCAGCAAATTGATCATCAAAAATGCCATAAAATGCCTGGTAAAAGTCATTCCTGAAAGGAAGAAAAATCAGTGACAACCACAACACAACCTTTTGTTACATATGTGGTTTCTGCGAATAATCAAAAAGCTACTGAGTGGATACCGCTCTTCTTTTGTGATCTGTTGATCCATCTCATCAAATTTTTGCGTAAGAACTTCTGCTCCCACAGGTGAAAGCATATGCAGGATTAGAGCCTCCAATGTCCTTGGGAAATTATGCTGAAAAGAGTGATTGAATCTGAATATAAGACTTAAATGTTTGTCCATCTCAAGGACAATGGTAAAAGAGTACTTGGAGAGGAGCCATTTATCTCTTCACACATTGTGTTCATCTACAAATAGCTTTAGCGAAACAATTAACAATACAATATTTTATTGATAAGACAGGATTAAAATTTCAGACACAGATTTCCAAACAGGGTGAAAAACAAAATTGAAGTTACATGACCTCAACTTCATAATTTTGTTTTGATCACAGAAGACTTCCAATGTATTGCTACTATTGGCCACTGTGAATATTGAGTAGAAAATCAAATCTAGACTTGCATAAAGAAGATATTATCAATTTTTTCACATTAAAAGATCCATTAAGACATAAAAGAGTATGGACAAAAAGTGCAAACTTATACTTTTAATTAAAAAATTGTTTACCATAACCATTTGTAACATATAGAATAAATTATCCAGAATCATCCCATGACAACGTGAGAATAAAATTCACCCGATTGTTAACGCAGAAAATTTAACTACTTGAAAAAGAAAAAGGCTTCACAAGAGTAAATTTACCAGCATGGCCAGCAACACATTCTGAAGTACAAGTGGCTCAAGATTCCAAAGGATACTAGCAACTGGATCATCTTCCAGGCGAAATAAATCAGCTGTCACAAGCTTTTTGTATTCACCTTTCACATTCACTGCTGAGTTGTTATCATAGGTGGATTCAGCTGATTGACTTTGACAAGAAACATTAACACTCTCATGAACTGTGGAAACTAGTTCATGAAGAGCCTGGAGAGCTAGGGGCTCCAGCTGGTGCAATGTTATCATCTGCTTTTGGTTCTTCCCTTTTAAATCCCTGATCCCACGCTGCTCATCCAAATCATGCTCACAATGACCTGACCAATAAACCATAAGATACCAGGTTTTAGCTTTAGCAGAAGAGTAACAAAATACATCTAGTATAAAGATAGACAAATTATTCGCCCTCATTACCAGTGAAATATTTAGAGGAACCTAATAGCAAGTAATCTTGATGTATAATATAATCAATAAGAAATTTGACATAGTTATTTAGTATCTCCACTAATCAAAAGAAGCTCCGCCAAAATAATGAAAGGTATACAAAAGCTGACCTGCTTCTCCATTATTATGCGGCCCATATGCATGCCTTTCAGGTCTCCTGTTACCAACTGAACTCCCCTGTAACATTTGTTTCTGTCCTATTTTCAAAAGAACAAACAAATTTATAGTGATTTAATTTATACTTCTACTGGGGAAAAAGTTCCAAAAAGAATAAGAAAGTATCTGCAAGTAACAGTTTCACCATGGAGATATTAAGAATGTCACAAAAACAATAATAAATCATGCATTTCCAAGTCAAAAAGGATGAAACCTCCAGCATTTAAAATTCCAACAAACTGCTTAACAAGACAAACACTAAACAGCATATGTTAAAGGAACTCCATTGTACAGTTATGGGATTGCAATTTAAAGGATTTTCTGGTAGTTGAAGTAATTTTGAGATCTAAGATGCAAAGATGCAAAAACAGGTATACACCCTGAAAATGGGGAATGTGGATACAACCCATTGTAACTGGATTTTTTTTACATGCAGGCATACCCATACCACCACAAGACTATAGTGACAAGGTAATGAACACTGTGTATCATGCATTTTAAAAGCTTATAACTCTCATTGCTCACTATACTGCTGTTTTTTTTCTTTCCTTCTCCTTTCTTTCAGTACATAAAAACATATTTTTTATTTTCACTGTCAACAAAAATATATGAGATAGAATATTATATGGACTACAACAGCAGCAAGTTTAATGACATTAGTATTAAACCATGATTCTGACTAAAAAAGATTAAAACTCAATGCTTTTTTTAACATATTGAATGGGAGACCCATATACAAACAGTGCCACTTTGTAGGCCACTCCCCATATCCATATCCATATCAAATGTTAGCATCTTAGGATATTATTATTCATGTTTCAAAATCCAAGACATAGATACAGATAAAGTAGTCCATCCAACATGTTCAAACTATGCTTTAGCTGTTAATTTTCTAAGGAAAGTATCATTTTCTAGACTCCCAGTCTTAACTCATGCCAAAATTAATGACAACTTGCCTCAACATAGCAAAGTACAAAACTTGCTTTCATACTTTTGAAGGTGACTAAGGCTCCCATTGTTTGCTCGTAAAATTTTGTTAGGAAGTAAAATAAAACATAAAGTAAAATTTTGTTTTGCAAACTTTTACTTTCTATATGTTCTCAGGTGTTTGTTACCGTGTAAAACAGTAGGTAAAATTGCCAGTGAATTAGTTCTCCAAAATAAATAACTAAAAACTAAACATCATTTCGTTCATGCATCAAACTGTAAAAAATAATAAATAAAAAACACACGAGATAGATGTTCTGTTGAGGGTTTGGTGTCTAGGGCACCAAGTGACTTAACATGGAATAAAATGAGTAAGTGTTAGATGAAATTTCAAATTCCCACACATTTTATTCCAAATGAAGTCACCTTGTGCCCTGGGCACCATCTTGGACACCAAATCTACTCCAAAGTAAAAATAAAAAACTAAAGACAATAAAGAAGTGAGACCAACGTCCTTGTCATACCAATTTCAAAGCATAGATTTGCTGCCATCTTATGACAAGTAATACAAGCATGCCTGGAAATCCACATTGATTTTGATGTGCTGCCATGGCAATGGAAACAAAGTATATACACCATTATTAGGATGAAGTTATCATTGGTTTTGGCATCTTTGTAGTCCCGTTTTCACAAACATCATAGCTTCCAATATCTTATTTAATTTCCAGCACCAACACTCAAAGACTCAGTTCCTAATAGATAGAGCTATGTATCGTCCTGAGTATAAAAAATAGTTAGTCTAAACTATCGAGATTAGGTTTATTTGTAGGAAAGGAGAAATTCCTAGTTTCGTGTGTGAACAAAAAAGGAATGTGTTAGGATTATTGGAGATTGTTGACATCAAATAGGAAATCTAAAGCCTGGGGGTTTTTGGTGCCACCACAGTAATGTTTATCTCATATAAAAGAGAGAGAGAAGAGAGAGAGAGATGTGATGGAAGTAGAAGAAGCGGAGCTGGTAACACTCCGCTGGTAACACCAGTGTTGGGGAAGGGGTCAAATTTAATTCCAAGAAGGGGTGCCTACATTGCATCCCCAATAACACTATCTACGCTTCCCTCACTGGACGTCACACCATCATCCCTCCTTCGCTTGATTCTCCAGAGCAGAAAATCAAACCTTTGGTTCTGAGATGCTGCCATCAGGTAACATTAAAAGAAAAAACCCTTTTTCATATGCCATGGATCGATGGAGTAAAGTAAAGAGGGAGAATGGAGAAGAAAAGAAGAAAGAGATAAAAGGAGGAAAGGGAGAGAATCAAGGGCATACCTGTTACCTGGTTCAATTCAGTCAAAGGGAGGAGAAGGAATGGATAATGAAGTAGGAGAAAGGGCTTCTACCTGTTGGAGCCTCTATCTTTGAAAACACGATCGGGCGTAAGCAACTAACACCCGATTAAAACATAAAATAGATACATTTGTGGAGGGTAAAATAAGACATCCTAGGTAAAACGATTCCAACCCTTTATTTGTTTTACATTCAAACAAACGACTGCAAACAAAGTTTTCCACTGAAAACTTTGTTTTCAACCCCTTTTACGAGCAAACAAACGGAGCCTAAAGGAAAAAAAAATCCAATTTCAACTAGCTTGTTACTTCTCATGACAAGTGGTATCAAACATCATCCAGAATAAATCACAGACCTATGTGGGAGGATACATACCATTTCTTTGTCGATCAATCTTTCATATAGATTGATGAATTGACGGGCAAGTGAAACATGAAATTTAAACAGAACTCAAGTTAGTTATTTCTTAAGAAATAGTTTATCAAAACAAATGGAAAGAGGTCACAGAAAGTACTTATGGGAAACATGTGAGAAAAATGAATAACACATACCTTCTTAATATTCTGCGTAAGTAATATGCATCCATGTGTTCTGACATGCTAGACATCATGCTGGACTGCCACCAAAAGTTAACAGCAATTGTCAAATCATCACTATCCACTTGATGGAACCTGTAGCAGCAATTAACAAACGATATTGTAGATGTGCCTTGAGTAAACTCACTAAAGAACTAGGTAATGTCTGCTATAAAGAAAATCAAATATTAATAAGAATTAAAGAACCAGTCAATAATGTTGAACACAGGCTAGCAGACACAATTAATAGAAGACAGTTACCACAATTAATAGAGCTCCACAAATTTTTTCTCATAAAACTCACCCCTGAATCAACTGTGCTACACAGTACATGCTTCACTGAAACGCTCATCTTGGGTTGTAGGTTATAGAACATAAGTAAGAAAAGACTGCTCTATTGTAGGTCAAAGGCTGTAAGAAGAGGTAGGAACTAGGAAAAACAAAAAGGATTAAGTTCAGGTTGAGAGAATGATCTGAAGGTGTGTATTCTTTAAAACCTAATTGGGCCCTTGATCGGATGGAATGCAAAACAAGATGCTGAAGCAGAATAGGAAACCCGAAAGAGTCAGAAAGTGTAGATGATGATGACGTCAAGAAATATTGCATTGGTAACAATGCTAATGCATATCCTAATCCACATCAGCATCCATCCTTCAGCTTCTAAGTTTGATGAAGTGTCCATTAACATTTGAACAACATAGTTCTACTCTAATTGTTACAATTCCAGCTAACAATTAAAATAAAATCATTTCAATTGTCTTTGACTCCATGACCACACTTGAAGAGTTAAAATCACACAAAGGCATTGCATAAGATGAATAACTACCACTTACACTCAAGACAAAGATATGCTTGATATTGGATACAAGAAGAGGGCACTAAACCAATGCCATACATTTGAGACATGCAAGATGATGCAGTACAAAGGGGAAGATACTAAAATTGATGTAGCACAATTTTCCAAAGCCTCAAATAATTTAAAATAATGGATGTAGAAGCAAATAAATCAAGAATAGAGTATAGAAACAAACAAGTAGCCACGAAAATTATGAAATCATAGAAAGAAGATTAAAATGAGTTATAACAGAAACGATGATAAAATATAAGAAAAGAGCTCAAAAGGGTATTTTTGTAATTTTAGACAGTCCAAAAATTACCAAAATGCCCTCTGACATGTTAGAAAATTTTGAAAATTGGAGGGTAGTTTCTGACTTGTTTAAGGGTTCAATAGTTAAAAATTCATAAAATTCTTATAAGATTAGATAGATCAAATCAAAGAATTTCAGAAAATGAAGGTTCTTTAATGGAGGTTTGTTGAAAACCAGTAAGGAATCTTTTAGAGGAAGAAGATAAGAAGGAATATGGAGAAAAGAATGAGAAAGAGAAGAAGATACTATGAGAGAAGGAGAAAAACATAAGAAAGATACCTGGGAGGGTAATTGATGAAGACATTTTGCCACGTGGCAACCTCAGGGTGTACCAACGTAGGAGGAAGGTTCTTTTGAGCCTTTATATGGACTACGATGATTCTAGAGAGCATCACTTTGATCTGGGACTGATTTAGAGATGTTTGGAGTGTTTGCTATTTTGGAGGCATGTGAGGCCCACTTTTCTCAATTGTGGGGCCACATGTGTGTGCTAGCATGAGAGCCATGTGGTGAGATGTTATTTGTTGCTTTTATGTCATTTTATTCTGATTTTTATAGTTTTTTATTTGAGTTTAGAGATACTTTTTATTGTTTAGAAGAGTTTGGGACGTGATGGGTATTTCAGTTTTTTATATAGGATGTAAGTGAAAGTGTCACAAACATAGTATCAAATGTCTTGAAATATCTTATATGCCTCCCAACATATGTCCATGTCTACTAGGACCGACAAGACATATTCCTATACTGACACAAAACATTAAATACGTTATAAAACTTTAATTTTTGGTCAACATGATGTACAATGTTGATGTATTGAGCGAATATTATCTTTTTGCAATGTATTATTGCCCAATGTCAACATTGTGTTGTTATGCTAAAAAATTATATGAAAAACAATAAATTCCAAAGAAAGTGAAAGGAGGGAAAGGAAGAAGAGAAGAAAGAAGAAAAGGAAGAGAATCTAATTGTTCCCATATATTTATCTGGGTAGATTGTAATATGTTTGTTAACCATTATGAACACATGTGTACTTTTAAAAAACATTACAATACAAGTGTACTAAAATAAGCTATAATTATGTATTAAAATAAGCTATCATTCCTAATGAATCTAATTGTGCCCTTATGCTTAAGTAGTTAGATTAGAATATGCTTCCTACGTTTCCATATTTTTAAAATATTTCTTTCCGACATTTCCAATGTATGTCTTATTTTGGACAGACCGACATTTCCACCAACACCGACATTTTGAACCTTGGTTACAAAAGAATCTCTAAGAGGCTTGGTTGACCACCATAGAGAGGGGGACCATTTTTTTTTTGCTTTATTTCTTTGTTTTACTAGTTTCTATTTTGTAAACAAGGGTAAACCCTAATTTTGATTTATAAAAAGAGGGGGGTGGAGACCTTGGTCAATTACCCATCAATTAAGACAAAAAATTTCAAAGTTTTCTTTAGTTCTCCCTACCAGCCGGCTACTTCTCCAAGTTCTACCTAAAACCTGGCCTAGGTTGGTAATTTCCTAGGTTGTGGATTGGTGATTTTCCACAAGGTACTATCTCCTTCATCATCTCTACCCTCCATCATCTTTTCTCCTTCTTTATATTTTTTTCTGGTTTTCTTGAAGCCCTTTGCTAAAACCCACTTCCTTCATCCATAGACCTCCATACATCATCAAACTTCAAAACCTTCACCCAGAAGGCTTCCCACATCAATCGGCCACTACTAGCATCATCCCTTTTTTACTTCCCTCATCACCTAACACCCTCCTTATCATCTTTATCAATCGGTTGGCCTAAAGACCCCATAAGATTGCTCAAACCCTATTCAAGAACTCAGTCACTTGCTGTCCAGAAATTTTACTAGAAACTATTTTTGCTGGGAATTAAATTTTTATTAAAGAGACTCATACCCTAGACCCTGCAGCTGATATAGGAACACCATTCTAGGTTTTTTTTTTTTTTTTT